>RJWK010014345.1:0-32401 GCA_004363435.1 Platanista minor
ATTTTTTTTTAACATCTTTATTGGAGTATAATTGCTTTACAATGGTGTTAGTTTCTGCTTTATAACAAAGTGAATCAGTTATACATATACATATGTTCCCATATCTCCTCCCTCTTGCGTCTCCCTCCTTCCCACCCTCCCCATCCCACCCATCCAGGTACCATGTGCATTTATTTAGCACTATCCCAGAGGGCAGAAATGGAACGCAGGGATGTGAAATGAGGAAGATTTTGGCTTACTCCAAGAAAAAGGATTTATATTGTCCAAAGATGATGACAGATGCATTGAGAGGTGGTGAGACTGCCCTTAGGGCATCAGATCCTGGTTCCCCACCTGTCACCTTGATTCCAGGGAGATTCAAGGGCAGGACATGGATGGGCAGTCTGACCTATAAGGTCATTTTTAATGTAGTTCTGTGATCCAGTCCATCCTAAGCCAATTGCAAATCAATACTGCTCTCATGGTAGCTCCAGTTTTTACCCCCTTTCTCCTGCTAGCAAGGTCAAACCAATACTTCCCATTGTCCTAAACGTTACAAAAGCCTACCTCCAGTCTTCCAAACATGACTTGATCAGATTAAGTCTCCAGGGTCATATTCTACTCATAACTTTCCTCTTTAGCCAGCATTTCTTAATGATCCCCATTATCTATGGAATAAAACCCAGACCCCTTAGCCATACAAAACCAAGCCCCAACCTCCATTCCCCAGCCTCTCCCTACTCTTCTCCATAAGCCTATCATTCTTAGTTAAGGCTGAACAACAAATTACCATATACTGGGTGGCTTGGACGAACAAACACTTATTTCTTACAGTTCTGGAGGCTGGGAAGTCCAAGATCAAGGTGCCAGTAGATCAAGTGTCTGGTGACACTGGTTTGCAGATGGCTATCTTCTCGTTGTATCCTTACATGGCAAAAGGCAAAAAGAGTGAGCTCTCTGATTTCTCTTCTTATAAGAACACTAATCCTGTCCATGATGGCTCCACCCTCATGACTTAATTACCTCCTAAAGACCTTACTCTCCTAAAACCATCACAGTGAGGGTTAGGATTTCAAGATATGCATTTGGGGAGGACACAAGCATTCAGTGCATAACACATGGGATTAGACTAGTTACCACCTCATCATTCCTCGAATAGGGCAGGCATTTTACCACCACCAGGTCGCTTCTCTGGCAAAGAAAGCAAAGATGAGTGACTTTGGCTCTGCCATCAAGGGCCTTGCCATTTAGCAAGTGAGATAAGACACAAAAACAGAAAACTAAAACATATAAAGTTGTTGTGTCCTGGGAGTTGCAAACATCACAGGGACTCCTATCTCAGGAAATCAAGAAATTTTTTCTTGGAGAATTTGTGGAATTTGAATGGTTAAGATGGAACCAGGATCCCATCACACTTTTTGGCTGCAAGAAACAGATATTTTCCCCAACAATTCTAAAGGAGATAGGGAGAATGTGGGTTCTTTGAGTCATAAATATTAACAGGACCTTGCAGGGTTGAGTGATCTCAGCCATTTCTATTCTTGAGTAGTTCAAGAAATGAAATATTAAAACATGGTTACAGAATTGTGGTATATAGTTGACCTTTGAACAACATGGATTCAAACTTATCCACTTATGCGTGGATTTTTTTCAATAAACATACTGGAAAAAATTTTGGAGGCTTGCGATAAGTTGAAAAAACTCACAGATAAACTGCATAACCTAGAGATATTGAAAAAAGTGAAGAAAATGTAAGGAATGTCATGAATGCATAAAATATATGTAGATCCTAGTCTATCCTTACGTAGGCATAAGGTGAGTGATATTTAATATGAAATTAACAATGTGTTAGTTTTCTTACTGTGTTATAATTTTGCTTTCAAAGAATTACATTACTGCACAGTATGTGCCTCTTGTAATTGGAGAAACTGTGGATTTTTAAAATCATCACAGTTAAGTGGATTTTTAAAAATGTAACAATGTTTCCAATACTATATTGTGAATATGACTGCAATAGTGTATGCCATAAAAATTTTATAACGATTCATTCTTTAGTGTATAGGCAAAACTACCATGAAACAATTGTATGAATTACACTAAGCTACAATAAAGCAATCATACTGCTACTTCTTTATTATCAATGCATGAATCACTATATCTGTAAATAAATATGAATTTCTTTTTCATATTACCTTTTCCTTTTTTATGTCTAGTGTTAGTAATACATATGACATCTACAACGTTTTGTACATATAAGAAATATTGTTGTAAGTACTGACAGACGGACAATTCATCTTGTACACAATGTAAACCTATGGTATCGATAAATACAGTGCAGTACTATAAATGTAGTTTCTTTTCCTTATGATTTTCTTAATAACATTTTCTTTTCTCTAGCTTACTTTACTGTAAGAATTCAATTTATTTTTTTTGAGAGTTACGTTCTATTCAGCGGGAATTTTTAGGAGTTCAAGCCTGGGAGGCAGCATCTAAAATAACCCTGAGACAACTGCTCCAAGGAGGTGATGGGTGGAACCAGGATATACAGGAGTTTTGGAACAAAGGGCAGGTAGTAGGAATAAGAGATTACTATTAGTAAAAGAAAACCAGACATCTCAAGTTAAGGAACTTACTGCTTTTCTATGTATGGGAAGATGCAAGAGTCTGGGCTCACTGAAATCATTCCTTTGATATGCACCTCAGCTATCTGGGGCCAGTATCCTGTGTTTCACATCCTGAGTTTCCTCAGGGCTCACCGTAGGGAGCGGCTGCAATCTGATGCCTGCTAGATAGCCAGTATTCTTTTCCTTCCTGAGTTCCCTCAAGGCTCACCAGCTCACTGTCCAGTGGTGACTGCAATTGCTGTTGACTGATAAGGCAAGCAGTATTCCATTTATCAGTTCCTCCTCTTGGTCCGAAATTCGACCAATATTTGGGAAATATTTATACTATGTATATAATATATAAAATATGCTAATTGACTATTTATGTTATCAGTAAGGCTTCCAGTCAACAGTAGACTATTAGTGGTTAAGTTTGGGTGGGTGTCAAAAGTTATATGTGGATTTTTGACTGCATGGTAGGGTGATCCCTACCCCTAACCCCCGTGTTGTTCAAGAGTCAAATTTATTTTTAAATTTTATGTTAAATAAGTTAAGGTTTTTCATACATGCACACAAATATATCATCAATTAGGGATACTGTCAAAGTTCTAGTGTTGAACTACTTTATGAATATGATGTCCCTTCTCCTTTCCATCGCCAACCAGAAGTATTGGTCACTAAGAACTGAGAACAGACATTGGATAACAGTATCCTAGGAAGATCCTAGGATCCTAGATTTTCTGGAATACTATGGCATATATTAATTATCTTGTCTCATACTAAAATCAGAGAAAATGGTGCCTTGGCATAGGAGAAAGAGCACCAGATGTGGAACTCTGGCTGGAGACCACTGGTGCTATGACTCTAGCCAGACAACAGACGACTTTGGCTTCCAGATCAATTTTTTTGCATTGAGAAAGGTTCTTTAAGATTCCTTAAGTTCTAACATTCAAAATTGTGTCAACTTTCCACGTATAACTAAATACGTGATATGTAAAGACTCCATTAATCATAATAATTAAAGATATATTCATTTAAAATATTTTTCAAAATATTTTAGCCAGTATTTTCTTGCAAAATCTCAGAGTAACTAACAAACAGTAAGACTATATAGATATACTTTAGCAGCTTCCTAATTATCTTAAAATCATTCACAACCATTGGAAGCACTCATTTAAAGACCAAATAGACAGATTTGCACATGGAACCCGTTTCTTTGGCATAGTAGAGTCTATGAAACACAGGTTTCCATCCAGTGTGGTCACTTAACTCTGGCAACTTCAAATCAAATTTCATTGAAATCCAATGAAAAAAATCTCATTTGGCACATTTTTACTTGGTGTCAAGAAGGTGGGTCAAAGTTAAAGTATAGACAACATTTCATAGTGTGTGATTTTTGTTAAAGTTTGTCAACACTTTCTAAAGATGTTGTGAGCAGACAGAAAAAGGAAAATGTCATGTAACAAGTGGCAGAAGAATTCTGCTTTGATCAGTCAATGTTTATTATCTTTTGAGTTTAAATTATGTGCTCAAAACTTTTTAGTCCTTCCACACAACATTCAGATTGTTTCCTTCCTTTCTGCTAGAGAAGCGTTTGGAATATGGACAGATTCACTTTTGAAATTTGAAAGTATCAAACTGTATTAGTCAAAGCGTAGGCAGTTTCAAAGATCCAAGACGAATAAGTCCTTGAGATCTGCTGTATAGCACAGAGCCCACTGTTAACACAGTTTTGTATACTCAACAACTTGCTAAGTGGGTAGATCTTATGTTAAGTGTTCTTATTAGAAAAGTAATAATGATCATAAATAAACAGGATGGTAGAAATCTTTTGGAGGTGATGGATATGTTTATGGCATAGATCGTGGTGATAGTTTCACGGGTGTATACTTATCACCAAACTTGTCAAGTTGTATACATTAAATATGTACAGTTTTAGTATGTCAGTCACACTTCAATAAAGTGGTTTTAAAAAATAAAGCTTCTTAGTGCCATCTTCGAATTTACAGGATTTTAGAATAATTATGATTCAAAATATAAAAGCCTATGTAAGATGATCTTACTTATCACCTAATACAGGGAACACTAAACATAAAACAAATACTAAACAAATACATATGCAATTGATCTTTTACTCTTCTTTTAGTTTCAAACCTCAGTTCCTGGAAAAGACATAAGCTCAGTAAGGAAAATCACAGATTTGTTTTACTTGTATTTTGCATGCTGTGCAGAAATTGACCTTCACAATAAGAAAATATTTACCAGATTTAATTCACTTAAGAGCATAGATCCATGGTTTGTTAAGTACCCTAGCACATTATTTTCAGAATGCAGACTGTGAACATACACTGGAAAAACATCCAAGCATTTAAACATGCAATAATTTATGTTGATTGCTATTGCCAGCTATTACTGCTCAATGTTCAACATTACATCCTGTGTTGAGGTGGGCAAGGTAATGAAGCATTAAGTCTGGCCTGGACTGAGAACAGCCCCGTCTCGGCTCCGTGCCCATGAATGAACATAAGTCAGGGTACAGCCAAGCCAGCACAGTGTCTGGCATTTCTTCCTGGCGGTCGCCATGGTCGATTTTTTTTTTTTTTAATACGATGAACGTGTACATGCTCCAATAACTGTGCTTAACTTCTGCCTTACAGATACAAGACAGATCTTTGGCTTGTCTATGGCTGAGCTCTCCCTTTAAACTTTCTGGTATGTTTTAGATCAAATACTTAGACATAATCTGAGACACATCTTTCAACAGGACCTATCTAACTATCAGTAGTTCAGATAAAATGAACCTCCCTCTCCCACAGATACTCAAGGGAGCTTCAGCTCTCACTAGCACATTTACTGGCCTGATGGGACATGTTTTAAATTACACAAGATAAGCGACCTCCATATATCAGAGAGCCGTCCTGAGGGTCTCTACTGATTCCTAAATACCACAGCATTTACTAAACTCTTAGCTTTCTAGAGAGGTTTCAATAACTGACATTTTTTCATGGTTATTTCACCAAAATACTAATATTTAGGCTGTGATTTTTGTCTTCTTAGGTGGATATCTGTAAGTATGCTCTCAACTGTAGCATAAGATCAAGTTTAAGGATAAAGTTGATTAGCTTTCAGCATATTCCTAAATGCGTAGGCATTTGCATTTTTTTTGTAAAGAAAAGCTTCCTATTGAAGAGGAAAGCCATAGCAGCCTGATAGGCAGGAGAATAGAATCATTCTCTTGAGAATCAAGGGAGCAAGAAGCTTTCATTTCTTCTTTCTCCTCCAGACACAGCTACAAACAAAATTATAGCATAAGTCAAATTGATATTCAGTGGCTTCTGTCTCCTTCTGTGCCCTTCCTCATGCTTTGTTTCACCTTACCCTATTGCTCCTTCTCTCCTCCCTTCAAGCAACCTCTATATTGTCATGCTCCCTTTTCTTTTATTAAAACCAACCTTAGACAAGGATGCTATATCAGTCATTCACACCTTAGTATAAACTGAAGTAAATGTCTTATCTTGATAATGTGGTGTGCATCATCTTTCTCTCCTAAATGCAATTTCTGCTGTCTGAGTAGAAAGACTTACTGAGATAAAGTTGAATTCCCCAGCATCCCTGAACTTGGAAACTCACTCTACTAACACAAAAAACTATCTCTGTACCACCCCAATCATCTATTCCTCTATTCAATCTTTTGGCTAACAGTTATGATGCAGTGAATTCTGGGACAAGACACTTGTGCATTATGGAGATGGTATATGCTACAGGGATTCAGAGGAGAAAGACGTCCTTCCTGGATGAAAAAATCCTGGAAGTCTTCATGGAGGAAGCAGGATTAGTGCTGAGCCTTGAAATATGCATCCTAAGATCTGTATCTGCTGCTGTGAAATATTTACGGTGAAACTTAACTAGAACAATGTGCATGGAAGAATAGAGCCAAGATACTCCACTGATTGACCAGTGGAGTCTGGAATTTGTGGAAAAGATGGAAAAAGAGGTAAGTACTGGCCTTACCCTGTGTCATCTCAGAGGTCACCTCTAAAATATTCACTGAGTTCAGGCTTTTCCGCCTATGGTCAGAATGTCCAGCAATCATTGTCTCCTTTGGGGACTGCCTCCAGGGAATTGGGACAGGCTGTCTAGTCCTCTCGCATCAGTGCATATCCCTAGACTAGATTCCCTAGCTGATGGACAGACAGTAGCCTGAGAGGTGCTAAGGGATGGGAAAAGTAAATCACCAAGCGGACAGATCATGGCAACGTGGAAACCAGAGAATACAAGGTATACTCTGTTATTTATCTATAAGTTTTTATTAAGTGCCTCTTCTATGCTGTACGCTGGGGCTGTAGCAACTGTTATGGGTTGAATTCTGTCCACTTAAAATTCATTTGTTAAAGTCCTAACCCCCAGGACCTCACAATGTGACCTTATTTGAAAATAAGGCCATTGCAGATGTAATTAGTTAAGACAAGGTCTCAGGGTGGCCCCTAATCCAATATGACTGGTGTCTTTATAAAAAGAGGAAATCTGGATGCAGATATGCACATAGGAAGAACCCTGTGTGAAGATGAAGGCGGAAATCTGGACCAGGGAATGCCAACAAACTGGCAGCACATCACCAGAAACCAGGGGAGAGTCATGGAAGAGATTCTCCCTCACAGCCTCAGAAGGAACCAATACTGCTCACACCTTGATCTTGGACTTCTAGCCTCCAGACCATCAATTCTGTTGTTGAAAGCTACTCAGTTTGTGGTACTTCACTAGAGCAGCCCTAGCAAAGGAATCCAGCATCAAATAAGGCCCATTCTGTTTTCTCAGGCACCTACAGAGAGTCAGGAGGAATCTGATCCAGGCCTGGAGGAGGTACCTGCAGGGCATTAGTGGGACTGCACAGGAGCGGGGAGGAGAGAATCAGAGGGCTGTGTTGGGAAGCTATCATGGGAAGAGCACTGCATGGGGAGTTAGGAGGGCTGAGCTTGGGTCCAGCTTTGCCACTGTCTGGGTGACCTTGGGAAGTCACTTTACTTCCTAGAATCACAGCTTCCTAAACTAGTTTATAAAAGGTTTGAAGGAGGTCATCTTCGAGTCCCTCTAGCTCTCCTATTTGCTTGGCTGGACTCCTATTCCAGAGACATTTCCAAAGCTGGAGAGGCTCCAGTGGAAGGGTGAGTTCCCCAGATATCCCCCAAATCCTTTTGAAAGTTCACAGAGGGCTGGCTCTCCCCATATCTAAGATATGAACATGTCATTGTCTCTTGGCTTCATTCTTTTATTCCGTTGTTGCCTATGGCTGTGCACGAGAGACTGAAGTTGTTCACTCTTTTTGGGCGGAGCCACGGAGGTGAATTTCTCTTTCAACATCCGGCCACACCTCAACCCCTGTAGCTAGGTGTGTTAGAAAGGCCTCTCTCTGTTAATGATTATTTTCAAGAGAAGACTTCAGAGTATCACCTGGCTGGTATTCCTGAGACTTTTTGTATTACTAAGGACCACCCTTGAAAATTACACCTTCCTCCCACCTCATCCCCCAGCATTCCTGCACTGCCTTACCCAGAACACTTTTCGTCCTATAGCATTTATGATAGTCTGGCACATTATACACCTTATATATGTATGATGCTTCCTTTCTGTTTCCCCTGATAATAATGTCAGCTCCACAAAGGCAGGACTTTTAGCTTAGATCTCTGATGCATCTTCAGTGCCTGAAACAATGTCTGACATTCTGTAGGCATTCATTCAATGATTTTTTTTTTTTTTTTTTTTTTTGATAAATGACTAAAGGGATCTCCTGAAGAGACATCTAGAACTGGAAGTAGTCACAGCCCTCAGGCACCCAGCCCAGGGCCTGGCACATGGGAAATGCTTAGTGGGTGTTTGCTGAGGGAATACATGACTGTCCATCACATCACAGATTCATGGCCCTTTACTGAGGGCCCCAATGTACAGACATAGATTAAATGATCCAGAAAGTGAAAGGACTTGATCAAGTTCACATGAATTAGAAGTGGGGACGTACAGTCCCTCCCCTGTATCCAACCTGCACAACCTTAAAAAGCAGAACATCAGAAACACCTTGGTAGAAATTAATCAGAGAAAGAACAATTGTAGAACATTTGGGCTGAGGGCTCTTGGAACTGTTAGAGCATGGTTGCAGAATTCTAAGGTGGTCCCAAAATGCTCTCACTTGGGGTACACACACCCTATATAATCTCTTCCTCTTAATAGGGGCAGAAATATAATATCAGTCCCCAGGATCATGTTCCTTTGTATGGCAAAGGGAAATTGTCTGGGGTGGGCCTGGCCTCATCGGGTGAAGCCTTTGAAAGCATCTCTGGCTGGTCCCTGAGGAAGAAGTCAGAGATATGCTCCTGCTGGACTGGAAAAGGAAGCAACCACCATGCTGTGAACCACTGATAAGACCTCATGGTAAGAAACAGGTGAAAGCAGTCCTAAGCCAACATGTAGCAAGGAAATGAGGACTTCAGTCCTACAACTACAAGGATATGAGTTCCACTAACAGTGAGCTTGGAAGAAGGTCCTGAGCCTTCTGGATGAAGATCACTGAGCATCCAACATCTTTACTTCAGCCTGTGAAACCCCGAGCAGATAACCCCCTTACACCAGGCCTGGACTTCTTACCTATAGAAACTGTGAGATCATAAATTTGTGTTATATCACTCAGTTTGTGATAATTAATTAATGCATATGGTTAGCTATCTGAGTTCAGTTTTTAATGGTTAAAATGATGAATAAACAGAGGTTACTAGTTACTGTTTAATGGGTACAGAGTGTTTGTTGGGTATGATGAAAACATTTTGAGTATAGATAGCGGTGATGGTTCCACAGCATTGTAAATGTATTTATGTATACTTACAAATGGTTAAAATGGTAATATTATGTTATTTATATTTTATCACAATTTTTAAAAAGGAAAAACAAAAGACGAATAAATAAAATTAAAAGAATATTGGATCACTTTATTTCTTTGGTGATGGCCAAGGACATTCTTTTCAGAACCTTAACCTCAGCCCTAGTCAAAATTAACTCTACGTAATTCAAAATATTCTTCTATATGAGAATAAATTCTATTTTTTTCAAAACTGTTTTTCAATACTCAAAATAAATTCTTTATTAAATAAATACTGAGTCTTGCTAACTTATGGAGTAGGGGCTGTTTGAGAAATCAGTATGAATCAGTAAGGGTGAAAAATAGCCTGCATTCCATTAATCATCTTGAACTTTGAAAGATAGAAAGGGAAGAGTTACAAATGCTGAAACGACAAAAGTGGGTGATAAAAGGCGAGCCAGAGAACGTTCCAGCATTCTCCTGAAGCCCCATGGCTCTTGGAGCCGACCCAAATAGGACAAACAGACAACCATGGTAGGTGGAGATCAGGACGCAGATGGGATGCAGAGAACACCAGCTTAACTAAGGACAGGAGAGGGGAAAGCCAAGTGAAGGGGGAGGAAGCTTTTGTCCAAGGCCAGTACCTGGGCCTGACCCAGCTGTGAAGACCCAGCTGACGCCAGTGGAGGGAGGCTTGGGAATAAACTCACCTGGGGCTAGGATGGCTGGGATGCTCAGGACCAAACAGTGAGGATCTTCTCCATTGTGCCTTTTTAGAGGGAGAGGGTTCTCAAGAATCCAACTTTTCAACTGGGTTCCCCTGGGCATTGTAAAGCCTGGTGAAACACAGCATCTTTTCATGACCTGTTCCTGCCAACTGGGTTACCTTGGTATAGGCCTGTGGTCTAATAAGAACTTGAACTGAACTTGCTCTTGGAAGGTGTACGTCCTCCCTTTGGTGGCTCTTGCTAAGTTTCATCATCTCCCTTCCTTACAACCCTCTTCCCCCCGAACACTTTTCACCGTGCTTTCTCCTCCCCTCCCATGTACCGCCTTCCCCTATTCGAAACCCTGCAATTTATTAATAATAATAACGGTACAAAACCAACGTCCTTTATTGGGCATCCCCAGCGTATTGACACCACATTCAGGAGTTTGCACACGTTATTTTATTTAGCGCTCACAGCAGCTTACTGTGATAGAGGAGGAAAGAGCTCAGAGTGGGTGATGACGTGTCTGTAGTCACACAGCCGGTGAGTGGGTTATGGGGTTTGAACTCCAGCTCGTTTGACTCCACAGCCCCTAGGGGTTCAATTCCGGATGTCCCACCTCTCTATTCATTACAATCTTACAAACCCCCCCCCCCCCCGCCCGGACCAGCACAGTGGGTGGGCCAGAGTTTCTTTCATGGCCTCTCTTTCCAGTAGCCTGGAGACTGTACCCTATGTCAAGGGTAGAAGGAAAGCAGGCATCTGTGTGTCAGAGGAAAACTCAGAGGTGGGCACTTGACAATGGACAGAAATTTGAAAAAGAGCATACAGGGTCATACACATATTCAGATAAAGCAAAAGATGAAAGGCCTTAGGCCAATGTGATAGGCAAATTCAAAATCAAGGCCCAACTCACTGGGTTGGTGTGAGGTCCTGTCCTCTTTTATAACACTCAGTAAACATTTGGGAACAAAAACGACATGCTAGACAGTTGTCCACAAAAAAATATTCTGGGAAGAACGGAGCATTGCTTCTCAAAGAATTTGAGAGGATTCATTCTCGCCAGGTACCCCCTTAAAACTTTAAGTCCTCTTTCACTACAGTATCTCTTACTTAAAAAATAAAATAAAATAATAAAAGCTGTCTCTAGCTTCTACAACATCCAAATATTTTGAATACTCACAGTACCAAAATATATATAAAATATATAAACACATTTGTAACCCTAGTTCTGCAAAGGTCCTTTATCTCTCAGATATTTTGCAATGGTTTCCATAACCTGGGATACTGCTTGTAAAATTTATCTTGACAAGCTAACAGATTTTCCCAAAGAGTTGCCAAGAATAATTTTCAAGGAAAAATGGCTTAACCCAGTTTTCTTGTGTATTCAGGAAAAGACAGGATATACATTTATACCCTTAAGAAGTCATCCAACTTTTTCCCAGCATGAGTTTAAACATAAACACGAAAAATAACTCAACTAGATGATTAAATATGCAATTTTGTTTCACTCTGATTGTCCAGAATCGTCTAATGATAGGGGAAAAGAACAACCAAAAAATATCAACTGTAAAATAAGCATAAAAGTAAAAACATTCTGTTATTTCTTTCAAAACTAACAAACTAATTTGGAATTGACATATTAAGAATGACATCCTCTGTGTCTAGAATTTTCAGAGAAAGAGTTATAGCTAAGAAAATGTTTGAATAACCGAATCCTGTTTTTCTAAGCAGAAAATCTCTTTCTTTAGAGTGTTTTAATGTAAAATTAAAAATTTTATGAACAAAACTCTGATTCTAATCTCTTTTTTCTTTGAAGTTTTTAACTTAGATCTTTCTAAAATCTGTCAGTTATTTTTAAAAGCACATCCTAATTATTTACTGTTTTGCGGTTCATAAAAAAAACACATGTAGATGCCACCAACACAAGTGGGACTTAAATTGTCCAGTCACAGAATTTTCCCAAAGGATTTGTGCTTTTTCTAACTGATTCTGTCTTTTCTAAGGACACTGGACCTCGAACTTGTACTTTTCCAATCTGTAATCATGCCTAACATTTTCCTTCCCGGTTCTCACTTTAATATATATTTTTTCTTTGTTAAAAAATGTTATTGGAGTACAGTTGATTTACCATGTGTGTCAGTTTCAGGTGTACAGTAAAGTGATTCAGATATATATATATATATATATATATCTGATTTCAGATTTTTTTCCCTTATAGGTTATTACAAAATATTGAGTATAGTTCCCTGCGCTATACAATAGGTCCTTTGGTTATCTATTTTATATATAATAATGTGTATCTCTTAATCCCAAACTTCTAATTTATCCCTCCCCCATTTTCCCCTTTGGTAACCATAAGTTTGTTTTCTATAAGCAAGACTTGAAGTCAAGTACTTTTGATTGGTGGAGAGAGAGGAAAAAGGAGTCGAATAGAATAAATAGTTTCGCTTTGCTCTTTCAAAGATGCTCATCTCCACCCACAGGAAAATGTTTCCTGTGGCAAATTCTGTAGAATATTGATGAGCTGGTTCATAGCCATCTGAGAACAGACTGAATATCAGCTCTAAAGGGAAGGGGAAGGAGGAGAGTGACTCGACGGAGGGGCTTTATGTGCTGTGAGAAGACTGTTCATACAGGTATTGGGAGTTGAAAATAGAGAGGATGAAACTTCTAGAAACCAGGCTGTTCCTTGTGGCAAAAGGGGCCACTAGCAAGTCAGATTGTCCCCAGTACCACTCGGCAATTACTGCAAGTGACCTGTAAGGAGGTTTGGATCCAATTTGACTATTGTTTAGATACCCAAATGGGTTAAAATTCAAAGTCCCAGGTCATAGCAGTTTCTTCCATTAGTGATCTGATTAAAGAAGCAGTGACATAGGTTCTGAAGACTTCTGAAAAAGAACCTCTTTCAGAAATATCTGAGCATCTTCAGAAATAGCTCGGCTGCCCGGAGCACACACTAAGGGTGTGCGTGGGCCATAAGCAAAGCTGGGAAGAAAAAAAGAGAGAGAAGAAACAAAAGAAATGGTTTAAAAATAAAATGTATATTTTTTTCAGAATTGAGGTCATCCTGGGAAACATGAGCAATTTGCTGACATCCTTACTCTCTCTCTCTGCATTTCAGGGCTGTTTTTCCTTTGGATGACAAACAGCCTTAGAGGGGCCATGAACCTCTTCTTGAGAAGGGCTTCTACATGTTTGACAGGGAGTGTGCAACCTAAGGACAAACCACCTCAGATTAGGGTGAGGAGAGCAAGGCACCAGCCTGGGGCACAGAGTTTAGGGAAGAAGCGTGAAAATGTAGGAATGATGATGAGTAATATTTTAATGCAATATTTTAAAAAGTCAAAATCAATGCCAAAACTCATGTTGAACAAAACACCAAAATTTTAAACAAAGACAGGCTCTGTGTCCTTGGTTTTTCCTCTTGCCTCAGGTTCGAACAGGGCTCAGCATAGCACAGTTACTGATTCTATTGTTATTTAGATTTTTGATGTCTTAATCAGTGGGATTTTTCTGTATGATGATTTTTAAAAACATTGTATTAAGGTAATTGTTTATCTTGATGATTAAGGTTTTTTGTGTCTCTTTAAATGATGTGGCCAAAGCCATGCCTCACTCACCCCATTCTAATCCAGGTCCTGACCTGACCACAAGGGAATAAAAGCAAAGATGAGATTCCGAGGAAACCCCATAAGCCTGTGCCCAAGGCAGACAAAACCCCAGAGAGCATTTTATATTAGAGACCTGATAATTCCCGATTTGTGACTGCCACTAGGACATCTGTGACTGTTTCTAAAATCTTCCATTTTGGGTGTTCCTAAATTAGCTCTTAGTTTTTATTTTTATTTTATTTTTTAAAGATTTTTTTGAAGTGGACCATTTATAGTCTTTATTGAGTTTGTTACAATATAACTTCTGTTTAATGTTCTGGTTTTTAGGCTACCAGCTGTGTGGGATCTTAGCTCCCCAAGCAGGGATTGAAGCCACACCCCCTGCATTGGAAGGCGAAGTCTTAACCACTGGACCGCCAGGGAAGTCCCCAGCTCTTAATTTCTAATGCAGGAAAGCAAAGCAAAGCAAAAAAAAAAAAAAAAAAAAAATCAGCAAAATGCATGTAGTTAGAATATTATTGGAGAGGATTCTAAGCCAGTATCTTAACTTCCATTACAAGGGCAAAATTTTAATTTTTCAAAAGACAGATCTTTCCATGTCTCCCAATTCCAAGATTCTAGGGCATCTGTGAATCTGTTATTAGGTGCTTGACTTTTTGAAATCACAGAGATAAACCCTCTCTGTATATTCTGCTTTCTAATCAACAAAGAATAGTAGTTTTAAATGGCCTAAAATTAGAATTGTTTTCTTACCTTTGTTTCTATACACCAAAAAAGTGGAAATATCCCATAGAATGAGAAAAAAATTTCTAGCCACAAGAAGATAAGATTTAAGTAAACAGTGTCTATAAATACTCTGGCAAATTGTTCTAGGGCTTAAAATTTTCATTAACTTGAAACATTTTTACACAATATACAGCATTAATATATAATCCTGTAAAACGTGTAAAAATTCTAAAACTACCTAGTTATTGAATTGTTCAAGACTCTAATTATCAAAGGTGAGCAATGGAGCTCTGTTAAGGGTGATTTCTCTATACATTTTCACTGCAGCAAGTAGGAAAGATTGTTCTGCCACCTATCGGCCTCCTGCGTGAAATAGATTTGATCACACCTGGAAGTAAGGCTTTACCTGCTCCTGGACTTGAAGAAGGCATCACTGCCGCAAACTACAAGCTAACCTGTCTGGTTCTCTCCCAGATCTTTGGCCAAGGTTGGGGTCTCCCCCTGGAAAATGGCAGGGGTCCCTTTAATGCCACAGCAGTGCACCCAGTTCTCAGAAATAACTAACCACTTCCCTCAACTACCGTGGATGGGGAAAGTGATCACAACTCAGGGGACCACTAGCTGCTAAGCAAATGCCTGACAGCCCCACCTCGACACACTGGGAATCCAGGCTGGGTTCATCTCTGGCTCTCTGTCGGTGCACTGAGCCTAATGGAAGGGGGATGCCCACCCCCCTCCATTGTTCAGAAGATAGATACAGCAAAGAAATATAAAGTAGCTGACCCTTTGGACTAGCCCAGGGAGTTCTGTGAATCTGCAAGAGCTCACCCCACTCCAGGTTCTTGGCCTGGAATTGCCTGAATTCCTTAGACTGAGACTAACATAGTTGGGGGTGGAAATGTCTAGGGTCAAATGATGACACTTGATTTTCTTTGAGTGCTTATTAAACAGCACCAACCACTAAATTTTATTTTCCTACAAAGGATGGGTCAAGTCATTAATATTACCTGCGTTTTTAGCAGTGAAGTGACTAACGGGTAGTGGTAGACAGTTGACAAAATCTTGGGTCCCTCCACTGCCTACACATCCTCCCCACCCACAGTGCTGCCATTTCTGATTGCTTCAATGGCCTCAGGACCGTTTCCCTCTGATTCCAGTCTCATACCCCACCCCCAGGCCACCAACCCATTCCCCAAGCTGCTTCCATAGTCATTGTTCCAATATTCAAATCTGATCCTATCATTCCCTTGTTTCAAATCCTTCAGCAGTGCCCCACCCCCTGTGAAAGGAATCTCAGATCTTTATCAGGGACTGAATGAGGGACCTTCTAAGATTTACCCTCCTCTCCAGCATCCTTTCCCACCAATCCCATAATCAGCCTAATCCACAGTGGGCTGGAGGGACTATTAGAGCCATTAGAACCAGTATAGCAGGAATGCTACAAGAAAGAACACTTCACTTGAATACTAAAATTTTCAAGGGAGGATCGGGCTTTAAAGAATTTTTTAAGTTCATTAACAGAGTTAATAAAACAGGAAAGTAAATAGAAGGAAACTAAGTCCATGGTGTTGGCATTGGAATGGGAGGGGGCAGACTAGCATGTAATTTAGAATTTTTCAGGACCTCGTAAAATTATCTTTATTCTTTTGGTAGTTTATATTTAAAACACAATTTTAAAGCTCTACTATTATGACCCTAACTTTACTTAACCAACCTCTAAATAAGTAAAATAGGTTTGCAGGACTCTTCTGCTATGGAGAAGTATACAGAAAGATCAAAGTATTTCCAAATGTATTATGGAGAATTACTTATGTCTTCTAAAAGATTATATGCCTGTTCAGTTTCATACGATAAGGACCTGGATTAACTTTGTTCTACAAAGAAGGAAAACCTGATGTATTATGTGCTTTCCTATTGCCTCTGTAAGTGGAGTCAAAAGAACAAAGCATTTTCCAGAAGGAATGAAGTCGTATCTGTCCTCAGTGCTTCCTAGAGATCAAAAGAGTCTTTTAGCAGTTTTATTGGCAATCTTCTGAGGGCTTCAACTAATATTTCATTTTATAAATGATGAGTACTAGAGGGGGGAAACCCTACTGTATACACGTGAGTGGTTGTCATTCATGATTTTTGAAAAATATTTCTTAACACGAATGAATAAAAATATTTCTGGTTTCATCTAGTTTGTATAATGGTTTTCGGTTTGTTTAGAAGTAATCTCTCAAATCATTGCTTTCTTACTCAACCTAAAGGTAAATAAACAGTGGTAAAGTGGCATTTTGATGAGAAAATGTACAAATAAACTTTATTGGTGTACTTGTTTCCTGAGGCTGCTGTAACAAAATACCACACATTGGGTGGGTTAAACAAGAGAAATTTGTTGTCTCAAAATTCTGGTAGCTAGGAGTCCTACATCAAGTGTCAGCAGAGTTAGTTGCCGCTGAGCCTGGGAGGGAGAATGGGTTCTAGCCTTCTAACTTCTGGTGGTTTGGGCAATCTTTGGTGTTCCTTAGCTTGCAGACACTTTGCCCCAATCTCTATCTACAGCTTCACACAGTGTGCCCTCCCTGTTTGCAGGTCTGTGTCCACATTTCCCCTTTTAATAAGGACACCAGTCATATTAGACTACAAGCCCAACCTAATGACCTCATTTAACTAATTACAACTGCAAAGGCCCTATTTTCCAAATAAGGTCAACATTCTGAGGCACTAGGGGTTAGGACTTCAACATATGAATTTTAAGAGGACAAGATTCAACCAATAACAATCGGGTAACTATTTTTAAGGGTATGCTTTTATTTTATTTTTTTAAATGGAGACCCTCCAGTTGCAGTTGATGGTTTCCTTGTGACTCTTGGCTCCTCCAGTTTTCAGAGCCCCGTTTAGTTCTGGATCTTCCACAAAAGGTCAGGTTCAGACAAGGAAGTCTTTGATGTCAGAAGATCTAACCTCTCAGAGCCACTATGTCCAGACGGGTCAGGATGTCATGATCCTTGTACTTCTTGGACCTGCTCCTTCGTTGGAGCTCTGCTCTAACTTGGTGAGGCCACCATCACCCCTTGGTGAGGTCATCCAGTGCCTTCCTCTGGAGAGGTAAGATGGGAGAATTCCCAGTCAGTCCTGCACCATGCCAACTGTCCATCTTTTTATTTCCAGGTCTTTGTTCAAAATCAAAAAGATGATTCTGTCTTGAACCAGGTAAATGTAAACACATCAAATACACAAAGGAAAAATATTTCTTCAGAGTAACTCCACAAGAAATGAAAACTCCCCAAGTATAAAGTACATATGTGTCTTTATTAGTCAGCCTAACTATAATCATTTCCACATGTTTTTCACAGGTTTCCTTCATAACTTGAGAAGATAAACCCCCACCCCTGGAAATGTTTGGAGTATTGAGGATGCCAGCTTTCTTTCTTCCCAGGAGAGATTTTCTGGCTCTTTCCTGAACACAGCAAGACCCTATAACTCTCCAGAGTTTCTTGTACTAAACTAGAATATTTTCTAGCTGCACTTCCTACTCCACCTTGAGCCACCTGAGTGTTTTGTAGTAACCATTTGATTATCTAGGAGTGACCATCTCACCTCCTCCTGTTTCTTCTCAGCCTGTTAGGGTACCCATCTATCTCATCCTCAACTGCCCAGACTCTCCCAGTTTTAGCTGAAATTCTCAAGTGCTGGGAACCCCCCGGTCTCAAGCAAATCTGAAGGTCAGTCTCCTACTGTTACTTTACTCTTCATGTAATATATTTTAGTCCATAAATTGCCTAAATATTCCTGGCTTGCAGCTAAAGCAGAATTTAAAAGCATACTACCCTTAAAACAAATAAACAAAAAAGTAAACTACATAGAAAATTAACCTGTTATTCCTTTCTTACAATTTTTCTGGAACAGCAGGAAGCATAAATCATGTTTTATCCTACCTGGACTTCACTAGGGCTTCAGCCCTGATTCTGCAACTCTCCTGTGCATGTCTTCACTTGTGTCTGCCATAACCCTGTTCAAATCCAGACTGTTTATACCACCCCCTAATCTCCAGAGGTCCCTTTTTTTCCACTCAGAGCTCACTTGCTCTTGGGAGAAAGCCAGGAGTCTTTTTTTTTTGGCGGTACGCGGGCCTCTCACTGTTGTGGCCTCTCCCATTGCAGAGCACAGGCTCCGGACGCGCAGGCTCAGCGGCCATGGCTCATGGGCCCAGCCGCTCCGCGGCATGTGGGATCTTCCCGGACCCTGCATCGGCAGGCGGACTCTCAACAACTGCGACACCGGGGAAGCCCGCCAGGAGTCATTTTTGACAGTTTTCTTTCTTCTCTCCTTATTAGTCACCCAACCACACTGATTCCACCTTTCATAATAACAATAACTCATCTTACGTGATGCCTCCTGGGTTGCAAAATGTTCTTATAAACCTTCACTACTGGAGTTTCATGGCTATCCAGGACAGTGAGGTGGTGAAGGAGTATTATCTTTTCATTTTACAGATGCAAAAGTCAACTGAGCAACACCAGGAAACATCAAGATCACACCGTCAGTAAGTGGCAAATCCTGGCACTTGAACTTGGATCCCCTTCCCCATATTGCTGCTTCTTTTGAAAAGACTCTGATATCCACTCCTTGAGTGTGTGTGTTCTCATTAGACTAGGCTGTCACCACCTGCCACCCAGATTATTTGACCCCTAGCCTGTTTCTCTGCCTCTAGGCTACCTCCATTTAGGCAATCCTACACAGGAGAACCATAAGACTCCTAAAACACTGATCTCATCATGTCCTGCTCTGTGATAAGCCTCCAGTCACTCCTCACCACATGCTGGATGAAGTCCCAAAACTTCTGGTACCCAAACTCTTTCCAAATGTTTGCCTCATTTTCTCTGTTTGGCCTCACCCATGATGACTGTCAAATATGAACTCTCAGTCCATCTCTGCCACGGCAGCTCTGAGAGCGCCACTGATAGACAAAGTCACATCTACCTTTAATGTCAAGTCTACTTTCCATGGACTGTCCATGTCCCTCCTCCAAACAACCCAAATCCTTTTAGTTCAACTCAGGGTCCACTTCCTCACAAGGTCTCAACCAACAACTCCAGTCTCCTTTCACGTCCACTTTCAACCAAGTCCTGTAACATTTTTGCAAATACAGATGGGATCAGTCAATACCCACTCACATCCCTTCTAGTGTGCTTTTATCTACAAAGCTAAGAACCACATTCCCCAGACTCCCTAGCAACACGGGTTCTTTCTGTTGATGAGCTATGTTCTGCCCAGCAGATGCCCCCAGCAGGGACTGGGAAGTGAGCATCCACAGGTGGGGACATGGATCTCTTTGGTCATCTGTGGCAGTAATGGTAGCAGCAATGAGGTTTCTGCTAGAACAGCCCCGGGGTGTGAGTGGGTTTCTCCTGGCATGTGTAGAGGCATGATTCTCTGAACTTCTTAGAATTTCTACAAATTACCCAGTACCATGTCGCTTATGTTGCTACAATTAGCTAGACTGAATTCTGTTGTCCATCACTAAGAACTATGGGGTACACCCTACAATGTTGCCCTCATTTTGGTGCTCCATCAAACACCACCTGTGTCATGACTGTTTCATGTAAATCTTTTGTTGGCTAGGCACTCTCACTCCCAGGCAATGGTTGTAGCTCACATCAACAAGGAAGAACATCAGAATTGTCCCATGCCAAGAATGCTACTGGGCCACAGCAGCTGGAGCAGAGATTTTGGAGAAGGGAAGAGTAAACCCTAAGACATCAACCTGGAATATTCTCCCAGGTTGATGTGGCTGGGGAGTGAGAAGGGCCTGGAGACGTCTCCTGTTTGGTAGGAGTTTCGAGGATAAGCAAGAACTAAGTAGAAAATGGGGCAGGACCCAGGCTACCTTAGGGAGGTCATATCACCAGCTTCTGTCCAGAGAAAAGGTGACCCCTCTCCTCGGTCACCTCTAGTCCAGTTTAACTCACCAGGGATAGAACTTCCTTAGAGAAGTTTACTCCCCAAACCCTGGAAAACACACCCTGTGATTTCCTCTGCTTCCCTTTTTAGTGACTGTCTCTCTGGGGACCTCGCAGGGTTGTAGAAAGTAGAGAAGGGAGTCAAAGATTCTGCTCCTGGTCACCCACAGTCATAACTAACATAACTGGCCCTTGCCTCTCCAACTACAGTATAAACCACCAAAGGGCAGGTAATATGTCCTGGGCATCCATCATATATATCGCCTTCTGCTATCCACTAATTGTCTCAATACTTGCTGAATAAAGGTATGAAGATTTTACACCTTGAAAACTTCTCCCGGAGTCAGTTTTCCTTTCACACTTGCCGAGAAGACCCCTCCTGGCATCGTGGATGTTAGAAACTAGGAATGCATTCAATGCATCCCATCTTCACTCCATCCCATAGCCTGTAAGAACTCTGTCACAAAATCTGTGACATCCAAAGTTTTGCATGTAGCTTGTGGTACACATATGCTGAGATTCCAAGATAAGAAGAAAATCAAAAACAGATTTTTTTCTAGTTACAGAAACGAGACATCCAAACAATATATAAATAACTAATGGGAAAATAGCCTTTTTAACTAATCTATATCAGAGCAAAAAATAAAGTATTTACATAAATCCAGTGTTATTTTACTATTTTTACTTAATTATGATTATTTAATTACTATGCATTCTATGAATTAATAGTAATTCACTGAATTACTGTAAATGAAAATACGATTGCAAGAAAAGCGTTTTTTGTCATATGAGTCCATTGACTGATAGCCTCCATTGAATGTTTAACAATACACAGAACATTTTAAAAGAGAAAAAAGCTAAGAACAAAGAACACACATTCCAGATGGTTGGTTTCAGTTGTAGCCCTCAATACTGATGGAAAACCTGCTCCATGTCACAGAAACTACTCTCTAAGCACTTGTGCTGCACTAATTGATCTTTTAATTGGTTCAGTCAACACTCAACTCTTTGCACACAACACATTCTAATTGCTACAAGCAGCTGTAGCACTCAGATGTTGAGGAGAAGACAGGAACATCCAATCAACCTCTGCTCAGACCAGTCACTGGCAAGAGGTATGTGGGTCTACACCAGCGTGTTGAGAAGCTGGCACACATGAAAACAAAAACACTTTATTCTCCACTCAATGCAAGGATTTATATAGAAATGCATCACAGGAATCATTTCATGACGTACATGCATATCAAATCATCATGTTGTATGCCTTAAATGTTACCATTTTAATTTAGAAATAAACAAGTAAACTTCAAAGTCGAGGGAGGAGGAAATGGTGCTAATTGGTACAGGGGAAATGTACATCATCCAAACTAATTTACATCTATTTTTTTGTGAAATAAAGTTCATTTGCCCTTCCTCCCTTTGTCCCTCACTGTCTTTTGTACCCATAAGACTTTAGTTCATTTACTTGTTACCAGGCTACAGGTAATTGCAGGCTGGAAACTTTTTCTTTATTGTGCTGTAACTCGGGGTTTGGGACACATTACTCATCTATACTGTGGATGAGTTTATGTCTAAGAGTCACCCCTATCTGATGAATATCTTTTCAAATTAAACAATAGGAAGCAATCAGAGTGATGTTAGAATAAAGCGAGATTTCTCAACCTGGCACTATTGATGTTTTAGGCCACATAATTCTTTGCTGTGGGAGCTGTCCTGTGCATTATAGGTTGGTTGGCAGCATCTCTGGCCTCTACCCACTGGAAATACCAGTAGTTCAGAAATACCCCCTACCCGCCAGCCAAGAAAAGATGACTTCAGACCTTGCTAAATGTCTGGAGGAAAATTGCTTCTGCTGAGAACCCCTTGAATAAAAATGCCATATGTACACAGATCAAATACCTCCCTACAAATCCACACAACTGAGGCTCATTCATTTTTTTATTGAAAAGCATCTACTCATTAATCCTACACTTTGGTCTCAGAAACCAAACAGAAAAGAAAACAAAAAAGTTGATCTGAAGTGATCATAAAGGCAATGACAACAAATACCTACTCCTAACTCATGTGACTCTGAAGGGATTCTCTGAGACTATTTAACCAAACTTTCCATATGTCACTCACCATCCATCGTTGAAGGCTACTTACTCTGCTAAGGAACTTGAACTTGTAATTTTATGAAAGAAGCCTATGAGAATTTGCAGGAGTCAGTCTCTCACCAATAACAAATTATGCGGGTGTGAAGCATCGTCTCCAATTTACAGATACAAGTCACTGAGAAGAAACTTCCTTCCTCCCTCCTTCCCTCAGTCTCTCCCTTTCTTCCTTGTAGCTTCTTTCGTTCCTTTGAATAAACATCAGTTTCCTATCTAAACGCTGAATTTAATAATTCTTTCAAAACTTGAGTTTAGCAACTGATCATGGACTGTTTTTTATTTAATAAAGTCAAGGCAACAATCTTAAAAGTCTATGGTTAAACCTCTTCAGTTTTGTTTATAAGAATGCAGTACTTAATAAAAAAGACAGACTTTCATTTTTGGCTCTTTAAATAACTAGATACATTCACATATACACACACATGAAAAAAAAAAAATTCTGGGCCATCCCAGTACCTTTAAAATATTTTAAACTCATACACCAAACACCCCAACATCAAAATTATTGTTCTGAACGTCACAAGTATTGTGGAGTACCTCTCTATTAAATTGAAAACCACGTCTTTAGAGTTCCTCATGAATCGACCCACCATGCTTCCTCAGGTGCAAGCTCCCTGACAGATGTTCAACTGCACCCCTTCCGAGACCTTCCCAAAGCATCACCTAATTCCATTCTGTTGACCTTACTTGGTTAGAATCCAGTTCTGCCAATGCAGCCTGACAAATCCTCCTGGGCTCCATGTCACTGACTGTAATATGTGAATTCACTCCTTCAAGCCCTCCCCAAAGGGTACCTAGGGGAACTCAGGTGACAATGCACACAAAGCACTCAGCACAGGGCTGGGGGCACGGCTGGCACTCAGAAACTGTTAGCTGCTGTTGAACATTAATTTACTTTAATGCTGCGTCCTGCTATTCATTGAGTGTTATCAGCACCATTAGTACCGCTGTCAGCCTGGGCACTTGACACTCCAATGGCTGCCACCTTTGTGACACTAAACCTCCGCCACCTCTCCTCATCCTTTGTATTTACAGAACTTGCTTTGTGTTACCAACTTTATCATAAGTGACTTCAGGATGGGATGGGAATCATGCCTGGTAGATGCAAAATAAAACTTATAGTCAGTGCAGGGTGTGGAAAGAATGCCCAATATATGTATATTGTTTGGGTCTCTGTGCGGAGAAACTTTGCTTACCCTGACATTTCCAACAAAAGGGAGCTCACTCTCTGTGTACACTGCATGTGCAGGAGCTTTCACTGCTGATCTTGTGTAGTCCTGGCATACACTTTTTTCTCCCCATTTTACAGAGAAGAAGGGGCTGACTGAGGAGAGGGGGCCTGTGAGTCAGAGAGTAAGAGATGGAAGTGGTGATTGGACCTGCTTGGTCTTGCTCACGCCTTACCTTGTTCCAGGAACTGTTCTAAACAATCCCCATTTCACTGTTTTAATTTCACAACTACTCCATGAGGGGTTACTGTTTTATCCATTTTACAGATGAGGAAGCTGAGGCCAAGAAGTTAAGCACAAGGCCCAGGCTCTTCATCCCTGCTGCCTTTGTCCATCCCAGGTGCTGCCTTTGTCCATCCCAGGACCTGTGTTCTTTCTATTAGGTACGTAACATCCTCCCCTGGAATCTAGTGTACAGGGCGGTGGCTGCAGCGCCTCGCCTGTGCTTTGTACCAACAAAAACAACTAAAAGGGAACTACAGATTTTCCTCCCCAACCCGTAGAGAGTAGAACAAGCAGACTGGCATCGTTTACCTTTCCGTCACTCCTGAGCTTACTGTTTCCAATGTTCATGAGTTCTCTTTCTGGGAATAACTAGGAAAAAAGGGATGCAGGGAACAGAAAGAGAAGTGGCGTGGATGTCAGGGACAGAGAGAAGGCTTAAACATGAAGCTGCTTCCAGGAAAAAGAAAGGAACCTGAGGGAAGAGGCCGCCAACGTGAGAGCTGCATCCAGCCTCATCCGTTGGTCCTCAGTGGATGGGGCTGCTCAGAAGGACAGCGCTGCTGCTGGTGGTCAAGATGGAGCAAAGGCAGGCACCTGGGGAGTGAAAGGGGAGCTTAAGAAATAACTATAGCTATACCATACTGGTTAGTGGGATATTAATTCAAGTCTTTTTTCCCCCTTTCTTTTATTTTAAAGGTAAATCGAAGCTACTCTAGCTCTTTGGGTCCAGCAGTGACCAGCTCTGGGTAATAAAGTCAGTAAGTGCTGATCACACTAGGTTGGAGAATCAGGCTTGAGGAGGCTAAATGCCAGGAGGAGTCCTCCTCTGGGCAACAAGGCAAAGGGAATCTACAGTCATCTCATGGAAACGGCAGGGAAAAGCAGACTGGGAAAGACTCATTAGAACAAGGAATCATGGAGATGAACTAACATTGCATGTATAAAATGTCATTAATACAGTGTTTAATGTACTACATACATCATACAGATGAACTCAAGATATCTAAAATACGTGTGCATGTCTAGGCATATTTGCGGGTATATTCCCTTGCATGTGTACATATAGGTGTGTATACATGCATATATTTTCCTTGTGGTCTTTCCTTGTCCACAGCAAAGACCAAGAACCAAAGTCACCCCAGTAACAATGAGCACGCTTAGTACTCACATCTTGTTTCTAATACCATTCCCTGAATTCATTCCCTAAAATGAACCAAGTCTTCAGAGAAACAGTTAATTCTAAAGCAGGGGAAGGAAAGAGTCAAAGTAAGAAAGTGTTGGAAAGTAAGAAAGTGCTCAAAAAATAATGGGAGACAAGCGTCTCCACAAGGACACAAGAGTCACTTGAAGAGGCTCCACTGGCCAAACCTGGGAGAATTTGAACACAAAAATAATGAGGTAGAGTAAGGAACGATTGATAAATAGGAATTCACCATACATACTGATAATAAATACATGAATGGGGGAGTAAGGTTGGTGCTCACTCACGGTAGATGGTGAGGGAGTGGAGGAGCTGGAAATATCAGGAATTTGCAGTCATCACAGTAAAGACTGGAACAAGCAAAAATCATCAATAGATGCTAAATCTACGGGAAATTTTTAAAATTTTTATTTTATATTAGAGTATAGTTGATTTACAATGTTGTGTAACTAAGTGATTCAGTTATACATATACATATATCCATTCTTTTTCAGATTCTTTTCCCATATAGGTTATTACAGAATATTGAGTAGATTTCCCTGTGCCCTACAGTAGGTCCTTGTTGATTATCTGTTTTATATATGGTAGTGTGTGTATGCTAATCCCAAACTGCTAATTTATCCCTCCCCCTCCACATTTCCTCTTTGGTAACCATAAGCTTGTTTTTGATGTCTGTGAGTCTGTTTCTGTTTTTTAATAGGGAAAAATTTTGATGAGGAACAGGATATAGGCATGGTCCTAAAATGTCGTCCCACTGACCACTTATTAGTTGCAAGGAAGAAAAAAACAGTACTTCAAGAGTGGAGATGTCAAATGCTACATTAACCAGGTAACCAATATTAACATCATCAGTGAGGCTAGATGACCACTGTGTGTGTCCCCACATTTGGTACCCTGAGAAGGACACTACATCCCCTACACTGTCCTTCAGCATGGAATGCATCATCACCTAAATCTAATCACAAGAAAACATCAGAGAAGCCCCAAATAAGAAACGTTCAAAAAAAGAAGTGGGGCTGCAGAGCGACTGTATTCTGCAAAATGTTGATGTCCTCAAACACAAAGAAAGCCTGCGGAAATATTGCAGATTAAATAGCGAGGCTGAAGGGACAGGCTTTGCAATTCCTGACCCTAGAGGGATCCTGTACTGGAGGGAAAATGCTCTAAAGGACATCGCTGGGTCAACTGACAAAACTGGAACACAAATGGCAGATTAGATAAAACATTTTATCAATGTTAAAATTACTGAAGTTGATAACTGTATGGTGGTTATGTAAGAGAATGTCCCTACTCTGAGGAAATACATAGTGAAGAGCTTAGGAAGGAGAAAAGAGCTGTGATATACAGAACTTAGCCTCAAATAGTTCAGAAAAAAATGTGTGTGTGTGTGGGCACGCATGTGCGCATGTGTGTGTGGAGAGAGAGCACAAAATAATAAAGCAAAAGGGGTTAAATAAGATGGTAAAGAATACCTGTATCCTTTTTATTTTTGCAACTTATCTAAGTATGAAATTATTTTCAAATAAGGTTTGAAATTGAGGGGCTTCCCTGGTGGCGCAGTGGTTGGGAGTCCGCCTGCCGGTGCAGGGGACGCGGGTTCGTGCCCCGGTCCGGGAGGATCCCACATGCCGCGGAGCGGCTGGGCCCGTGAGCCATGGCCGCTGAGCCTGCGCGTCCGGAGCCTGTGCTCCGCGGCGGGAGGGGCCACAGCAGTGAGAGGCTCGCGTACCGCAAAAAAGAAAAAAAAAAAGATTCTTATGCCGAGTGTATCTAGAAATGGCTGTAATGAAACAACACAGCAAGTATTGCTGAGGACCCTCATCCATACGTATGTGTTTATCAACCTGTCATTTTTTATTTTCAGGACACATTTTAGTTCCACACCAGAATATTGATTTCCAAACCTTGCTTCCTGATGGGCTGCATCAGAATCTGCTGGGGTGCATGTAAATAATGCAAATTCCAGCCCCCCCAAATCTGATACAGAAGATCTGATTTGGGTGTAGGAATCTCCATTTTTCAAACGAACACTGAAAAGAGAAACATCCACCCATGCTTGTATTTATAAGCAACAGTTTCTTTAAATTGTAACCATTTTTTTGCGTGCGTTTGCGAAACAGCGTCTAAGTGGAGTCAATCCCTCTCATTCATGCCCTGTCCTTGTTCCTCATACACACAGACCCTCACCTCACCACGGGCTGCCAACGCCTCATCCCCAGTACATCCAAGGTGGCTGAGGGAAACCCGGGTCCAGGACATCTTGTGACCAGCATCTCTCCTCCAGGCTTCCTGCTCTATCTGTCCTATGGATCGCTATTCCACCTGGGCTCCTAATTACCCCGGGAGTCAAATCGGAGCTATAATCGTAGTCTCCAAGTTTCACAAGTAAATAAACTAGCCTCACCCAGGAGCTCATGTTATCCTTCTAGACGTCCCAGTGATTCTAAGCATGCCAGTTTGCCTCCCTGTTTGTTCTTTCTCTTTTATCAAACCATCTTGATGTGTTGAAGAGAGATGCTACCTCGGTTTCATTTTAGCAATTTGTTCATCTCATCCATCTATCTGAAACATCTGTCAAGTATGAGGCAAACGTGGTTTCACAAGGGCAACTATCATCTCTTTTTGTAATCTTACCCTCTGCCCCCTGGGCTTGCTTGATAAACACTGTTATTCTAAGATGCAAAATCACCTTGGTGTGTTTTTTCTCTCCACCAAATAGCTCGTAGCCATTCTACAAAAAAAAAAAAGGATTTTATTTGAAGTCTTCATTAATTGGTTAAATCCTAGACTCCTGTGATTTCAATGATGGTATTTCAAAGAAGCATCCAAGTCATTACTAAAGCATCAACTCAAACGGCATTGCCCTAAGTCGCTTTGATGGCAGTGAGCACGTCACTCACAGGTATACCAGGCTGCGTGGCCTCACAGTCACTGAATCTTCTGTCTTGTAGTGCAGAAGTTTTCAGCTAAACTAATCAGAAAGTCAATAGGTTGGCTTTAGAAGAATCTAAACTAAAAGGAGGTTTCTTGATTCTTGCATGCATTTGATATCTAATACCAGTTTGAAAAAAAACAAAAAACTTCACTTCTTACCTGTAGTGTCAAAATCTCCCAGAATCAATAAAAATTCAAAATGCCCAAGTGTCACAGATGAACACCCAACCACTCCTCTACGCAGGGGTCCCCAGAGTGTGAGAACCACTGACTAAAGCACATCCCTACCCACTTGCTGGAAACTGGAAAGTTTATATTTGCTTTAGAAGTCCTTTGATCAATGAAATCAAATAGGAAGAGAGAGCTTGCATTACTTTTCTAAAGCTTCCTTAGGTCTAAACAGTGTATTTAGTTATCGAGTTGTAGTTGAATATTCCATAATTGCTCCTATTTTCAAAATAGATTATTATGAAGAATATTTGCTACCTTTTTTATTTGACTAGAAGCAGTTATGGAATTACTCATGTCTTGTTGGCTTGCAGACTGGGTTTGTTGAGTCCGCAGGGTTTCTAAAGGGAGACTCAAGGATATCTCAGGAAGAGGAAAGGAACTTAGCTGAGGAGCTGGCAACCCACCCCTCACCTACCTTCTAGCCAGAAGCTCGTGTGACAGTCATTGTCCTAAACGCTCTATGTGCATTAACCCATTTGCTCTTATAATAACATTGTGAGTTAAGTACAGTGTTTTCCCCACTTCGGGGACTAGGAAAACGAGGTACCGTAAACTGACCTTGCTCACACAGCTGATAAATGGAGAAGCCAGAATTGAAACTTAGATGGTTAGACTCAGGGCCCACATTTGGCTGTCCACTCACATCTGAACAAAGGGTTCAATGGCCAGAAATATACAAAAACTACTACACTAAATGCGGTGTAGTAGACTCTAAATGTGAGGGAAAGTCCCAAGATAACATGCTGTGTGCACATGCCCTTGCACACATACACACATGTGAACATAGAAGGGGGGGTTGCTAAGAGGGTAACAGAGCACTAGGAAAAGGTGTAAAGATAAATATCACCACGTTACATGGTGTTCAGACTTGTCTGAGGACGTCTAGCACAATGGTGGGGGTGGGGCTGCCTAAAGGGGACTTGCATGCAGGACGTAGGGAAGTGCTGGAAAAGAGCCTGTGCTGACGGAACACAAAGGTCAGCAGGCAAGGCAGGCTTGACCCCTGGGCCTGAGTCATCAGAAGGCTCAAGTCACTCTGAGTGTAGCCTGGTGTCTGTTTTCACTAAAAGCTTTGTGACATAATCAGCCAGTGTGCAGGCTGTCCTGCTTCAATGACCCTCTAATGGCACGTACTCTGTAAGGACAGTGGGGGAAAGAAGTTGCTCTGAACTTCACAAAGCCCCTTGGGTGAAGAGGGCTCCAGAGCTGTGGGGATTCTGGCTTGCCAAGTGGTCCTGGACTGAAGGACCTATGGCACAGGTGCTGGTACCCAGGAGAGTCAGCTGTGCCCAAGGAAAGAGGCAGACCTGTGGGTGACAGCAGAGAGCAAGCAGCATCTGACAGGTGTATCTGAGAACACCACCATTCACTCAGAAATACCTAGGGGAATTTTAGCAGGGTACTAGGGATGAGAGCACTAGGAAATCTCACCTGTGGTGGAGTAAGGAGGCAAGAGCATACTAGAGGGGTTTAGTATCATTATGGGCAGAACATATATGTTGTCCCCCAATTTCATATGTTGAAGTCCTAACCCTCAGGACCTCAGATTGTGACCTTATTTGGACATAGGGTTGATACAGATGTAATTAGTTAAGATGAGGTTATACCAGAGTAAGGTGGGCCATAATCCAACATGACTGGTATCCTCATAAAAGGGGTAAATTTGGACACAGACATGCACACAGGGAGAAGCATGAGACGCTGAAGTGACACATCTACAAACCAAAGGATGCCAAAGATTGCTAGCAAACCACCAGGAGCTAGGGGAGAGGGAGTCTTCCCCACAGCCACAGAAGGAATCAATCCAGCCAACATCTTGATATTGGACTTCCAGACTGCAGAACTGTGAGACAATACATTTCTGTTGGTTTCCCAGTCTGGGGGACCTTGTTACAGGAGTGCTAGGAAACTAACACAACTCTGACTTACCCTCACGTCTACCCTCAAGCTGATGTGACCTGGGTCCTCCAACATCTGCAATTACACCCCCCACCTTGAAAATCGAGTCTCCTTAAATTCTTCACCAGGGCCTGAATGTAATACAGTAGCAAGTAGTCAACCAAGTAATTCCTGTCACGAATAGGAATACACGTCTCCTGTTTTCACCAGAGTGAGAAGGTCCTGCTGTTCCTTCAGAGGCAATGCCATAATCCAGTTTTGAAGAGTTAGGTTTTTCCTGTTGAGCTGGGTCTTTCCTCTAGGGACACACATGTTTTTCACAATCAAGGAAGTCTTATCCTTCATTTACTTGGGACACAATCAGTGCTCCTTTGCTTGTCCCTTTTCCCACTTAGATTGTAAACTTCTCAGTCTCATATTTATACCTCCTTAGAAGCTCTTTATATGGTAGGCACTCAAAAATATGTATTATTGAGGATGTTGATGAGATGATTGTCATAATCACAATAATGATAGAAATTAGCCATTTCTTCAGTCATCTACACTTCACTGTGGGGTTGGGGAGAGCACTGACACCTCCACTGGAAGTTGCTCCTGTCTCCTTGTCCAACTTCCAAAATCATTCATAAAATCTGTACTCAGAGACTGGTATAATATTTGTTGGAATGAGACATTTAAATTATCTGGTATCAGTTAAAAACACGAACATCTTTCAATTAGTCACTGGAAGACTTGCTGGCCTTCAAACATTGGTTTGAACTACTTTTTGATATGTGAGAAAATTGAACAATCCCAGCTCTTGCTACATAACTTTCACTAGTGTTTTAGGGAATGTTATTCTAATTTTCAAAAATTATGTAACCAAGAATTTATTTGCTGTCTTTTGTATGCCAAGCAGTGTGTAATGGAGAATAAAGCAACTCAATACATGGTTTCCACTCTAAAGGGCCTTTCTTGATAAGCAGGGCAAGATCTCAAGATTAGAAGCAATAATGGCTGCATAAGGCGAGGTGTTGAATTTTTCAACACTAAGAGCTCAGAGGAAGCATGCAATCCTCAGAGGCAGAGAACCCAAAGCGACCTTACAAAATCAGTCTTGTTTTGGCTGGAGATTCAGCTTTGCCCAGACAATTCCTTTCACCTCTGTGTTTCTAGTTCAGAAAAGGAAAATGTCATTGATACTCCAAAGTGCACTCATGAGAAATGCTCAAAAAAAAATCTTTAAAACATGTGCATTTATTGGTGGTCAGCAAATGTTAAGTAAAAAGTGACCAAACTTTTACTGACCAAGTGGACATCTGTTGGCTTTGCCTACTCATCACCTATCAGTCTGCTCAGGCTGCCCTAAAAAATACCATAGTTTGGGAACCTTGGACAACTGTATGTCTCACAGTTCTGGAGGCTGAGAAGTCCATCAAGGTGCCAGCAGATCCACTGTCTGGTGGGGCCTTTTCCTGCTTTGCAGATGGCCACTTTTTTGCTATATCCTCACATGGTGGAGAAAGAGGTCATCTCTATCATGTATTTTCTTATAAGACTCTAATCCCATTTATGAGGGTGCCACCCTCATGACCTAATCACCTCCCAAAGGCACCACACACCTAATACCATCACATCAGAAGTTAGAGATTCAACATATGAATTTTAAAGACATATTTTCAACTGTGTGCAGCATGTATTCACAGGCTCTCTTCATCTGCCAGTCAATTTATAATAAGGTATTGAACTCGTAGTAAAGTATGAATTAACATAATAGTATTTAAAATAAATTAATATAGTGATATTCAAAACGATTGTATTGATTACTTGGGAGGGTTTAAAGAAGTATTTTATTTTATTTTATTTTATTTTATTTTATTTTATTTTATTTTATATAACAGTTCTTATTAGTTATCTATTTTATACAAATTAGTGTATATCTGTCAATCCCAATCTCCCAATTCATCACACCACCACCCCCACCCCTGCTTTCCCCCCTTGGTGTCCATACTTTTGTTCTCTACATCTGTGTCTCTATTTCTGCCTTGCAAACCAGTTCATCTGTACCATTTTTCTAGATTCCACATATATGCATTAATATACGATATTTGTTTTTCTCTTTCTGA
>RJWK010014346.1:0-37795 GCA_004363435.1 Platanista minor
ATATACACACACACACACACACACACACACACACACAGTGGAATATTACTTAACCATAAAAAAGAATGAAATAATGCCATTTGCAGCAACATGGATGGACTGAAAGATTATCATACTAAGTGAAGTAAGCCAGAGAACAATAAATACCATATGATATCACTTACATGTGGAATCTAAAATATGACACAAATCAACCTAACTACAAAACAGAAACAGACTCAGAGACATAAAGAACAGACTTGTGGTGGCCAAGGGGAAGGGAGGTTGGGGGAGGGACGGAGTGGGAGGTTGGGATTAGCAGATGTAAGCTATTATATAGAGAACGGATAAACAACAAGGTCCTACTACTATATAGCACAGGGAACTATATTCAATATCCTGTGATAAACCATAATGAAAAAGAATGTGTGTGTGTGTGTGTGTGTGTGTGTGTGTATGTATCTGAATCACTTTGCTGTACAGCAGAAATTAACACAATGTTGTAAATCAACTATACTTCAACTAAAAAAAATAGGTCTAAGATGTTGATCCCCAAACACACAGTTAAATTGTTCTCTGCTTCATCAATCATTTTATGACATCATTTGTTGATTACCATCTTTTTTCTGGGGATTAAATTAGTACGCAAGAGTGTGTGTGTGTGTGTGTGTGTGTGTGTGTGTGTGTGTGTGTGTGTAGCAGTTAGAACCGTACTGGGCATATATAAGCTCTATATCAATTTTTGTTATTATCACATAGGTACAGAACTCTCAGGTTGCATGATGAGGCCTTTGTCCTCAAAACTACTCTTCCTGCCAAGGGACTTGCAACCATTTTTCTGACCTACTTGGATTTTGAAAAATTGTTTCTATCTTGCCTTCCTTTCTGCTACTTCCTTTTTTTTAAATGTATTTATTTATTTATTTGGCTGCGTTGGCTCTTCGTTGCTGTGCACAGGCTTTCTCTCGTTGCAGCGAGCGGGGGCTACTCTTTGATGTGGTGCGAGGGCTTCTCATTTTGGTGGCTTCTCTTGTTGCGGAACCCGGGATCTAGGCGTGAGGACTTCAGCAGTTGTGGCATGCGGGCTCAGTAGTTGTGGCTTGCGGGCTCTAGAGCACAGGCTTCAGTAGCTGTGGCGCACGGGCTTAGTCGCTCCGCGGCATGTGGGATCTTCCCGGACCGGGGCATGAACCCGTGTCCCCTGCGTTGGCAGGCGGACTCTCAACCACTGCACCACCAGGGAAGTCTTCTGCTACTTCTTACTAGCATCTTCTCTTTCATTTCCTCTGAGGTTATCATACAAGATGGGGTTAATGGCACAACTCCTCAGCACCAAAGAGAAGTACTGTAAATATTAGGTAAACTGAAAGACAAGGGGGGAAATAAAAGCAGAAACAGAGAGCTCCCAGAACCTCTTAACGCATGTTTTGATGGTGAGGAGAGAGCCAGAGGGCTTTACTCCAGAGTATGGTTTTGTTTGTATCTATGAAAGTGTACAAGTTGAAATTCCATAAATGAGGCGCTTCTCTACCACTTTCTATTGCTAATATTTTCTTTTCCTCTGAAGTCTGTCCCCAGGATTTCAGTTCATGATGAGCACTTAATATATGCGTGATAACTGATGTTAGAAAATGCTACAGGGGCCCAAATCATTCTAGCAGGGGCATAAAGCATTCGAGAAAAATCCAGGAAAATACCAAAGGTGAAAAACCATCACGCAAATAATTTACAGAAAAACCTGGGGGCTTCCCTGGTGGCGCAGTGGTTGAAGAGTCGGCCTGCCGATGCAGGGGACGCGGGTTCGTGCCCCGGTCGGGGAAGATCCCACATGCCGCGGATCGGCTGGGCCCGTGAGCCATGGCCGCTGAGCCTGCGCGTCCGGGGCCTGTGCTCCGCAACGGGAGGGGCCACAACAGTGAGAGGCCTGCGTACCGCCAAAAAAAAAAAAAAACCTGAAAAAGAAAGCATGTTGTACTTCAACTTTGTTTTGTTTTGTTTGTTCTAAAAGAACAAATGAGGAGAGATGTTTGTCTCAGATCTGGCATAGGGGTAAGAATGGTTTTTACATTTCTAAACGGTTGAAAGAAAAATCAACAGAATAATATTTCATGACCTGCAAATTACGTGAAATTCACATTTCAGCATCCATACATAAAGTCTTACTGGAGCACAGTTACGTCCATTCACGTATGTATCTGTCTATGGCTGCTTTCAACAGCCTAAAATATCTGGTCTCTTGCAGAAAATGTTCGCTGACCCCTGATTTAGAAAACTAACATAGCACTTTATTTCATTTGATTTTCTTTTTCTACTTTTGGTTTTCATCTTCTCCCTCCTGGAGGAGTCCTATAAGTCCAAAGGAAAAAAATATATCTTCCATATATTCGTTTCTATTAACATCTCAATTATTTTGCTTCATTTATAGATTTGAAACAGACAGACAACTGGCCAAAGATAAAGCAGCCTGTTTAGGGCAGGCAGCCTTCCGAACTGGATTCTGTCTGTCCACATATCTAAGCTTTTAGAGACATAACTATGTTATTTCTACAAGTCTCAGGTAAACGTATGTGGGATTCATTTGGGCTGTAGAAGGCAGCCCCACCCCCATTTCTTCTAGAGCAATATACATCATAACCAAAAGCCAACATTCCCGTGTTGTGTTTGTATGCACTAGTCTCAAATCACTTGTCAAAGTATTTCTTTCTCATTGACTGGTGTTTTCTAAGTCTCATCGAAAGGAAAGCTTTCCCTGTGCCCTCAGCTTGCAAGTGTAAACCTGCTTTTGGACACATGCTGTCCCCTTGGTATCCATCACTCCAAATCTGAATGGAGTTTGCACACATCTACACTGGATTCAATTACACAGCATGCCATGTGCTCTGAGACCAGAAAGGCAGAAGATTCTAGAACATCCATGTCTGTATTTGGCCCTTAGAGTCTGACGATTTTGTCCTGTCTTAAAAACCTTAAGTCATTCCGAGGAAGCAAACTTGAATTGTTATTTATTTTTATGGCATCAACTTTTCAACAGGCTGTGACTTCTAAGTCATGCCATACTGTATAGACAAATGAGTATATACAAAATTTCCAGACTGGTTGAGATTCTGGAAGGAATTCAGAAATTCAACCCATTTTTCTACAACCAGCATGATGCACAGAGCATCCTCTTCACATTCTGAACATCCCAAAATGCGGCCATCCTCCTTCCTGGCTCCTTGCCAGGAGAGATGCCCTTTGAAATTCTAAGTCACGTACCGAATATGAGTCCTTTGTTTTCAAGGGGTAAACTCCCTCCACCTGTAACACACTTCCCTCTCCATCACATCCACCAGTTCCCTCCCCCCACATCTTCCTTTTCTCCTTTGCCTGTATAACTCCCACTAGCCTCTCTAGATTTCCTGGACCTTACAGACCCACCTCACCACCCTGCAATAGGAGGCTCTGCTAGCCTTCTGGTCATACCTCTACTACGGCGACCATGTTTTCTGTTTCCTCTTGAAACACTGCTCTCATCGAAGATAGGGACTGTCATAGTCATATTTTTACCCCCAGAGCCTAGTCCCATGCCTACTACACAGCAACCACTGGAGAAATATTGGTTGAATACTGTTATTAAATATGATTCCAGAAGCTGAGAACAATCAGCCTTTGGTAGTTATAGCACCAGCCAGTCTAGAATCACTACAATGGCAGCGATTGCTGCTTGGAGTAACTTGGTGATTTATCCAACAGAATCATTTCCTTGGATCCGTCTTGACTCCCATGCCCAGATGTTGAATGCTGCAAACGGCTTGCAATTATCATCAAGACACTATGATGTGGTATTGAAAAGTAAAACCTTTTAAAATCATAATTCTGGCCCTTAGGACGGAATAAACCACTTCTCCAGAAAAGGAAAGTCCACAGGAAATCACAGGGATGCTGCCCAATCTCAGGGCTGCCATTTTAGGTTATAGAATAAATACATTCAAGGGCTTCTCTCAAGGGAGTTCAACATGACCAAGAGCTGAACATGGCTCACGGAACAGGGGAGCTTCCCTAAAGCACAGCAGTTTACGTAGGATCTAGGAGGTCAGGCTCTTTACTTTGGCTTCTCATGAAACAAGCAGAATCCACTCAAAATCCCATGCAATGGCTGAGCTTTGACAAGTCTGAGTCCCATCTTTGCACATTCACCCTTGTTCAAATCTGTTATCAGACACTGCGACTTAGTTCCTTCCTGGTTCAACACTGAGGGACCGCCAAGGGGCAGCATAATTTACTTCTCCTAAGACGAGGGTCTCCAAATGCTTTGGCCCACAAAGCAAGGCGCCCACTTAACTTCTGATCACTAGAGTCTGGCAACGGCACCCTTGTTCCAACAGCCCAGCCCCCTAACTCCACTCTCCTCCTAGGACTGCTAAGAAGAAAAGGGAAGGAACATGCAAGTTACTTCCTTAATGAGAAACCCCCTTGGAAGCAGCAGCAACCCAAATATTGGGACCAAAGCAGTTGGGTGGGTGACTCTTTCCCTTGCGACGGCCAGATCTTAATTTCCACAAAAATGCAAGTTATGCAATTCCTCTGGGGTTTCTCCTAAACTGATAATTGGATTTTTTTCCAAAAAATTATTCTTTGAGGTGCTACACCAGACCTGGGAGGCTGCATCAAGATAATCTAAATCTTCAGAAAGTCTCACAGGCAGTTGGCTCCAGTTCTTTCTCATCACTTGCCAGTTGTTTTTTTCTTTCCTTTGGGGGATGGTAATTTTTTAAATGTCATGAATGTCTACACATATGTATTCAAATACATATACACACATATATGTGATTATATATATATTTATACACACACATACATAGTCTCAAGTCCCTGTACGATACATAAAAATGATGTCTTTTAAAATTAAAGATTTTTGGATAATTATGAGATATGAAAAGAAGTACATCTTATGTACGTGCCAGAACTTTTTGACTGAATATCTAGATTTATTTACAATTATTCAGCTATTTAAGTAATTTACGTACAGGGCTTCCCTGGTGGCAACAGTGGTTAAGAATCCACCTGCCAGTGCAGGGGACACGGGTTTGAGCCCTGGTCCGGGAAGATCCCACAAGCCGCACGGAGCAACAAAGGCCGTGCGCCACAATTACTGAGCCTGCGCTCTAGAGCCCGCGAGCCACAACTACTGAGCCCGGGTGCCACAACTACTGAAGCCTACACACCTAGAGCCCGTGCTCCACAACAAGAGAAGCCACCGCAATGAGAAGCCCGCGCACCGCAAGGAAGAGTAGCCCCCGCTCGCCGCAGCTAGAGAAAGCCCGCGCGCAGCAACAAAGACCCAATGCAACCAAAAATAATTAATTAATTTAAAAATAATGATTTATATACAAATATTCAATTCTTTAAATAGCTTATAGCAGTGCCTTTTTTTAAAAAAAAAGTATGGCTATCAATTAGTCTAATGCTTCGATTATTACAATCCCTTTTGTTCATTTTTAGCACTTAATATTCTCCTTTCTTTTATAGTTGCTCACTTGCATCCATGGGAGGGAACAAATTTAACTCCATGTATCAGCGAAAAGTTTGGGTAATTCTTTAAAAAGACCTGGCTATTTCTTCTGAACTTCTCTTTTAAAAGCTGCCTCAGTTCCTGGCTTTGGAGGAATAATATACTTTAATCCTTTTTAAAATCTAAAATTGATGTTTTGGAGAAGTGCACACATCTTAAGCAACTTCCCACACAAGACTGGGCAGCCCACCAAAATTCAAGAGTGCAACTGAGGCAGACAGCACAGCATACAAAGAGCTCCCTCAGTGTCCAGCGCCTCTTTACAACTTCACAACGTTAAGACTGAACAGAAATGGGGGGGAAAACCCTCCTTCCAAAATGCCTTCTTAGGATCCATAAATTCCACATTCAGCTGACCTTGCAGCCTTCACTTTCTCCTTTGGCCAGAAAGCCCAGGGGTACGGGGTCTGCTCAGTGGGTTAATCCACTGCAGCTTAGATACAGCCATCTTATCCTCGCCAGGGGCTGCTTGGAGCTGAGACCACCTAAGTGGCCACACTGTCAGGCGGGATGGAGTTTAAAGCAGAAAGCCGGAAACAGAAAATGTGTTCCATTTGTTACTGAGACTAGAATGCAAACATAGTCTCAAACAAAGGGCCAGGCCTGTTGTGTAGCCTTCTGTGGTTGTATTCGGAAGAACACATCAGCATAGGCAACATTTTTAATAGAAAACTGGCTGAGAGCACCACTGCAAGGTTTCCAACGTTAGAGAGATATGGTTCTTTTTCTTTTTCTGGGGGAGGGGGGCTCCTTATTGAAGTACGATATAATACATATACAAGCTGAACAGTACTGAATACATAAGTGTACAATTCAGTTCATTTTCCCCTGTATAATGACTACCCAGAACAAGAAAAACCCTCTCCCAACTTTACCTGGTAAAAGTAACCACTTTCCTGACCACCACCATCATAGATTTTGTTTGCCTTTTTCGGAACTTTGGATCAATAGAATCCTGCAGTGGACAGTGTGTTTCTCATCTGGTGTCTTTCAGCACTACTGCACGTTATAGCATGCAATACTTCAGCTTCACTGCTGAGAAGTATTCCATTGTATGACTAAAACATGACTGTTTTGCTTTTCTACTGTCGAGAGACATTTTACCAGCCTGGGGTTATTAATGAATAGTGCCAATTTGAGCATTCTAGAACATGGTTTTTGGTGAACATAGGTAGGCATTTCTGTTGCGTATATACCTGGGAGTAGAATACTCCATCATAGAGAGTACATATATTCTGCTTTAGTAGATACTGCCCAATAGTTTCCCAAAGTATTTGTACCAACCTACACTGCCATAAGCAAGGTATGAGAATTCCAGTTGTCCCATATTAATGCAATACGTGATACTGTCAGTCCTCTCTCTCTTCCTTAATTAGAGCCATTCTGATGGGCATTCAGTGGCACCGCACTGTGGTTTTAATTAACATCCCCCTGATGAGTAATGAGTTGGAGCACTTTTCATATGCGTATTGGTCTTTGGAGATCTCTTTTGTAAAGTATGTGTTCCAGCCTTTTGCCCATTTTTCCATTCAGTTATCTGTCTAGAATTGGGGTTGGCAATGTTTTCATGTAAAGGGACAGATGGAAAATACTTTTGGCTTTGCAGGCCAGACAGTCTATGTCACAACTCCTCAACTCTGCTGTGACAGTGCAAAAGCAATCATAGACCACACATAAATGAATGGGTGTGGCTGAGTCCCAATAAAACTTGTTTTACCAAAATAGTCAGTGGGCTGAATTTAGCCCACGGGCCATGGTTTGTTCACCTCTGGCTTAGAAGAACTACGTGGTTTTGATATTTAAATATTAGCAAAAGTTGAATTGTATACCAAAGCTTACTACTAACTGTCTATCCAACATCCACTCTTCTATTATTTACTGGTACCATAACAGTGGAGGTGGTGCCATAATACCTGGCTGAAAAAGTTAAAGATATCAGAGACCAGGTGGAAGGCTTCTAGAAAATTGTTAAAGGGAAGCTGTCTCAGCAAGGATGACACTCTGAGCTCCCCTCTTCCTCCTTCTTTCTGTCCAAGACATGGGCATGATGGCTGGATATGTAGCAGCCATTTTGTGATCATGAGACAATCTAGAATAGGAAAGCAGGCACTCAGAATGGCAAAACAGAGAGAACTCGAGACACTAATGACATTGTTGAACTGCTATACTAGCCCAATCCTTTCATTTGTTTTATGTGTGAGAAAACTTAGCACCTACCTTGTCTAAGACACTCTTATTTCAGTTCTGTTTCTGACAGCCAAGTGTAATTCTTAATGGATAAAAGAAAACTCCCATCTTGTTTGATTATATTTTTATTCCTACTAATTCCTTACCGAAATTTTAACCTTCAGCTTTATTGTTTAGCTATTTCATCCACTGTCACTGAACACTTAGCACATGCTCTCTTATCTTTTTGTGCTTTCTCTCTCACTGTTTCTGTCCTGTTTCCTCCCCTTGGTCATGTACTTGTTCATCGAGAAGAAATACCCCATATTTCTCTGTGCCCACAATACTTCAAAGTAAGTTCATCACGTGTAGTCAGTGCTCCAAAAAATAGTTCTTTGTGATGAGAATGTGTATGCTAAAGATGATGAAGAACATACTTCATTAGGCAAAATGACAGCATATTTTTGGTCAGAAAGACAGTTAAAGAAAGGTGACTTTGGGGTCTGTAGGCAAAGGGCAGGGCTGGGCAGCCTCTTAATAGGCATAGAGTCCTATAATACTAATACTCTAAATTTAGGCAACTCAAAGTTACACTATTTTGGGCATTGTTGAGTCTTCTGGCACACTAATGTGAGATTGATTTCTTATATTCTGAGTGCATTTACGTTGAGGTTCAGGTGAATCTCTTCTCATATACGATGCTCCCTTACAAGGCAGAGTAGAGGGGCTCACGTTTCCTGGTTGCTGTCCCTTGCAGTTGTACAGAGCCTCCTAAAAGACTATATCCTAAGACAGTATTCTATATAACCTGGAAGTATGAAATAGACTTTCCAAAAGCGTAACCTAATTCAATGATTTAAAACAGCCACTTCTATCATATTCTCTAGAGTCAGTTTCCCTTAGTTTACAAGCGATTATTTATTTTAAGCTAAAGACCAGTTTTAGAGGTGATCGTTTCAATGGAAGGCTACTGGACTGAGAACCACAGGGAAATACAGCACAGTTGCCAACTCAAATTTCACAGCCAAAAGGGAAGAGCAACAAGACCCAGGCAATACCTGAAAAATCTACTGAAATCCATTGGAGATAAAGACACAACCTTCAGTGTTAGAGACAACAGCCATCACAGTTTTGATGCCAGGTGTACCCAGGGAGAAAAAACCATCACAATGTGAAGTCAAGGAGGCTGGGACAAGGAACTGTCAGTAGGTGAAGCCAACTGGCCTCATTTTTATTTCCAGTCAGGGATCTGTAACTTTGGCCCTCCAGACCCAGAGGGTTTTGTCTGGGCTAAAGTGACGATAAAGGCTCTAGGAGGATGACAAAAGAAGAAAAGTATGGGGAAGAAGGGAGATTATATGTCCAACGTCTCACATAGATTCCACGAATCTGTATTACTTTCAAAATCAAATCTCAGCTGGCACTGAGTTACAGATAACCAAATTAATGCTGACCTTTGGGATGGAGTGTTCTCACGCAATTATCTTGCCTTCACTATGGGTTGAAAATCTTGTCGTCATATTTTCAGGTGGGAGCCCGATTCTGATTACAGGTTAGAGTGCATATTACTAGCTGGAGATTCTCTGTGCGCTTCTTTTTAGCAAAGGTACATGCCAGGAACCACACGATCCAAACGTCCACTTTAACAAGCAGTCTGCTCTACATGTGACAGGATTTATTGAGGACTAAAAAAAAATGTTTTCCTTATTCTTCAGACCAAAGGAATGACTGCTTTTCAAACTACCTCTGATTTCTTCAGCTCCCTTCTATTGTAGCCCAGTCTGTTCTAAACTCACTCTCTTCTGTGTGAAGTATTGCAAAGCACTTTTCCAAACAGGAAGCCTGACCGCAGTAATAGTGTGATTGTAAAAACCAGTATAAAAGCCATTATAAAATCAGTAGCAACTCTGTCTTTCTTTTTTTTTCTTTTTTTTTTCTTTTTTGCCCCGGACCGGGGCACGAACCCGCGTCCCCTGCATCGGCAGGCGGACTCTCAACCACTGCGCCAGCACGGAAGCCCAGCAACTCTTTCTTTACTTAGAACTTGAAACTGTCTCTATTGAGAAAAGATAATTCTTTTAAAAGCACTGCTCTTTTCCCTATTGTCTGAGCTCACTTTGTCTAGCTGGTCAAAAACTGAAGTCATTAGGAGTTAAGACTCAAGACTTGAGTATGTCGTCCATACGGGCATGAAATGGTTAAACATCCAGGCTCCAAAACAGGACAGGAAGGAGTCAAAGATTTTTGCAGAGGAAAAGAGCCTCTTGAGATTGTAGGAGCCCTTAAAACTCATACCCATTCTCCAAAGCCAAAGTGCCCCGAATTTGTGCAAGGGGGCTGGATAATTTTCACCCCGATTTGGATACTCTTTAGGGTGATGTTACTTAATAATCACATCTGGGCAACAGACAAAACCCCAGTTATCCCGGACACATCTAGATGTGTGGACACCCTACACATTTGGCCCCTTCCTTCCACCACTCAGTGCAAAGCAGGGATCAAATATGCAGAAAGAAGCCTATGCTTGTGGCCAATGCTTTTCAGAACATCAGTTAAACGATACCAAACCAAGGGCTGTGCAATATCAAATTAGAGCAGTGTTATTCAACCTGGGCCATTCTACCTCCCACGAGACACTGGGCAATATCTGGAGACATTTGGGTTGCAATAACGGGGAGGGGGTAGTGTGGGAGAGATGGAGGGGTGCTCCTGGCATCTAGTGGGTGGAGGCCAGGGATGCTGCTAAACATCCTACAGTGCCCAGGACGGCCCTCACAACAAAGAATCATCCGGCCCCACATATCAAAGGTTGCTGAGGTTAAGAAACCCTTACTTAGAGTTGAGTGGAAGCTAGAGAAATACCTAGGATGGGTCATGCCCATTCCCAAGCACACTGGCATGAGATTTAAAACACATGCACTACCTGCTGTGCTCAGTGAATGTGTGGAAGGGAGATCCTGTCACAAGTTGGGCAGAATTAACTTTTCATCACAGCACGTTAAGGGTTCACCAGTTGCTTCATGCAGAGGGATTAACAAATTGAGTGTCAGACTCTCATTATTGTGTATGTTCAAGTAACATGTCGCAATAAACTGTAAATCTAATTTATTCCATCCAGAAGCTAATCATTCTTAATGAATTCTTTTGTTTTTACTCTACAACCTGGGATAAAAGGATCCCTTCGGATATTATTCCCTGAAGTTGCCTCAACTGACCATTCTGATGAGAATTCCCATGTTCAGAGTGAGAAAAGCAGATCATGCTTTCTGCTATCTTCTTTCACAGTGAGTCCTGAATAAGGCTCATTCCATCTGGGCATGTTCCAAATGAACAATTCAATAAATTCAGTTTTGCTTTAAAAAGAAAAAAGCGGTAACCAAAAAGGCTACTCGGTACCCATTTTCCAGTGGGAGTAGGGCGAACATGGATGTAAGCAGGGTTTTTTTCTTCTTAATTGCTTTTCACTTCTTTTTGTGATGCCTTCCTAAGATAAATTCTCCATGTGACTCACACTGAAAAGAAAAAATTTTCTTTCAGCCAAAAGAGTCGTTGGCAGAAAGCTGACATTCCATTCCTTTCCTGTCCTACCAATGTACACACATTTAACTCCAAGGAATGCCTGATCAAAAACAGCCCTTCAGGGCCCTGATTGAAACATCAAACCACCTCAGAGAGTGACAACCTCAGTAGTAAATATTTAATAAGCCTTCATACTAAGTATTTAAATATATTCAGGGGACAACGAAACCACAGAACTCTGGTGTCTGTGGAGGAGTATTCTCCTTCACTGTGTCTCTGCTAACTCACAAGACAAACATTAAGTCTTGACATCTTGCCAGAGATATTTTTGGTCAAGCTACATTTTACTATCAGAAAAAGGTGCTTATTAATAAAGAGTCTCTAAAAGCTGGGAACAGATTTTCAGCGCAAGACACCGAATTTCCATGAGGAAATGTTTTAGAATACAGGCATCAGTACAGCAAACGCTGAATTACACTCTTTGGCTTGTGCCTATGGATTACATGGTTGAAGGGAATGGCACTGCACTGTCAGATAATTACATTTCTTCAAGAAAGAGGAGGAGGAGGAGATGCTTGAGTGTTCAAGGAAGCAAGTTAAGATGACAGACCTGATGACTCCCTACAACAGACTATCATGACCTATTAGGTTTCCATAAACCCATCCATACTTAGAACCTTCCATGTGTCATCATCATTTACAAGTTATTTCCCTTCTATAGAGTCATAACAAACTATGGCATAAAAGTTAAAGTCAACATTGAAAAGTCAAACCAAGGACGTCCCTGGTGGCACAGTGGTTAAGAATCCACCTGCCATCGCAGGGGACACGGGGTCGAGCCCTGGTCCGGGAAGATCCCACGTGCCGCGGAGCAACTGAGCCCGTGCGCCACAACTACTGACCCTGCGCTCTAGAGCCCACGAGCCACGGCTACTGAGCCCGCGAGCCACAACTACTGAAGCTGCGTGCCTAGAGCCCATGCTCCACAACAAGAGAAGCCACCACAGTGAGAAGCCTGCGCACCGCAATGAAGAGTAGACCCCGCTCACCACAACTAGAGAAAGACCGTGCGCAGCAACGAACACCCAACGCAGCCAAATAAATAAATTAATTAATTAATTAAAAAAAATAAAACCTTCATACAAAAAATGTAAAACCAATTAAAATCTGTACTTGAGGTGACTTTCCCCACAAAATTACACAACCTACTGGAGTCTTTTACTACCTTAGATCAGGGGTTAGCAATCTACAGCCTGTGGGCCAAATTCAGTCCATTGCTTGTTTTTGTAAATAAAGTTTTATTGCAATGCAGCCACAGTTCGCTCATATATTGTCTATGTCTGCTTTTGGCCTGAAAGGGCAAGGTCAAGTTTTTGTGACAGAGACCTTCTGGCCCGAAAAGCCAATAATAGCTATTCTCTGGTCCCTTACAGAAACGGTTTGCTAACTTCTGCCTTAGATCTCTGGCCTCTTCCAAGTGGACACTTTCACAGAGGGTATTTGTATATATAATTAATAATCTTCAAGAAAGAATGTTATCTGCAGACTTAGCAAAAAAAAAAAAAAAACATGCAAACAATCACAAGTTAAAAATACATGGTTCTACCAAGAAAGATGTTTCTAAAGGATGCTAACTCTGCAAAGCATTCGATTGAAGCAATGCAATTTGCATAAATGATTTGTAATTGACATAAAGAGTTTGGCTGATGTGTACATTTCCCGATGCAAGAGTGAGGGTTTTTAATTTGCTGTGATGAGTGCCTTTAAATAATGGAGATATATCTACTCTATAGAACATAACTGTGCTAAGATGTTTCAAGGTCACTGTGAGATAGCTCTTATGTTAAGGAAACTGGCAATAACCAAGATAAACTTCAGAAGAAAGGAGTACAAGAGGAGTGAACATATATTTCTCCACACATATGCTTACCACCTTAACTGCAATGGCTTTCACTTCCAAGCAAATCCAGCCACCCTCTCTCATGCCTCCACCCTAATTGCACTATTTTGGAATCTTAAACTCAAATGTTCCAGTCTTTGAGCGCCCCGTCCTTCCTCCTCTCTTGATTTTCTTCCAGATGATCAGCCCCCTCTCAACTTCAGATAACGACTCGCCTTCCTTACCTAACCTGGATACCGAGGTCGGCTGCAGAAATTCTTCTTTGCCCTCCCTTTGTCTTCTTGCTGTGTGATTCAGCAAAGTCCACTCCTGATCAAACAGACCACACCCCCTCCTTCAAGCTGCATATTAAGTACACTGGGAAAAAATTACACTAATGTGCAGACTTCATTATGCTAAGTGAGACAAGTGAGACAGAGAAAGACAAGTACCGCATGATCTCACCTATACGTGGAACCTAAAAACCAAAAACAAAAACCAACCTGATACAGAGAACAGATTGGTGGTTGACAGAGGTAAAAGCGGTAGGGGTGGAAGTGGGGGAAATGGGTGAAGGCCGTCAAATGATACAATCTTTCAGTTATAAAAATACAGGCATATCTCATTTTATTGCGCTTCACAGATATTGCGCTTTTTTACAAATTGAAGGCTTGTGGCAGCACTACATCGGGCAAGCCTACAGACACCATTTTTCCAATAGCATTTGCTCACTTTGTGTCACTGTCTCACATTTTGGTAATTCTCACAGTTACCTTTTCATTATTTTTATATTTTTGTTGGTCGTCTGTGATCAGTGATCTTTGATGTTACTACTATGATTCGCTGAAGGCTCAGAGGCTGGTTAGCATTTTTTTTAGCAATAAAGTATTTTTAAATTCAGGCATTTACATGTTTTTATAGACAGAATGCTATTGTACACTTAACGGACTACAGTAGAGTGTAAACATAACTTTTATATGCACTGGGAAACTAAAAGATTTGCACGACTCACTTTAGCGTGATATTCGCTTTATTGCAGTCGTCTGGAACCAAACCCGCCATATCTCTGAGGTATACCTGTACATAAGCTGTGGGGATGTAATGTGCAGCATGGCGACTATAGTTAATAATATTATTTTTGCATATTTGCAATTGCATGTTTGTATTACATATTTGAAAGTTGTTAAGAGAGTGCATCTGAAGAATTCTCATAAGAAAAAAATGTAACTGTGTATGGTGATGGACAACTAGCCTTGTGGTGATCATTTCAAAATACATACAAATGTTGAATCATTATGTTGTACACCTAAAACTAATATAATGTTGTGTGTCAAATATAGCTCAATAAAAACCAATGTGCAGGCTGGACAAAAATCCACGGTTTTTATCTGAGAGGGGCCCAGAGCACTGTGTGGCCATCAGTCTACTGTGTTCCTCTCTTCTGCAGTCCCTTCAGCTCTTAGCCTACAACCCACTTCCCTTCTCAAGCCCTTACCCAAACTTGCACCACTTGAAGTCCCCTCTTCTCTCACTGAGAAAGCAGCATGATTACTGAGAACCGTTCTTCCCTTAAAAGATACACATGTCTGGGTCTCATATAATTGGTCTCGCGGCCAGCCTGGGCATCAGGTTTCTTAAAGGCTCCCCAGACGATACAGTCATGGCTGGGAACCATGACCTAGACTGGAATTCCTCCACAATGAACGTGTTCATCCTGGCCCTCTCTCCTGAGCTCCAGGTGATCTACCAAAAAGCTCCCTAGACATCCCCTCAGGATATTCCTCAGGTATCTCACATTTACCATGTGAAATACCAAACATTATCCACACACCTCTCCCACCATAAAGTGTCTGTTTCACTGAGAAGCCTCACCTGTACTCAGTTTTCCAAGCCAGGGAGGGGCCAGTGATGCCTCCAGAATTGTATACACAGCACTTTGGTTTAGGGTGGGAGACTGGGAGCAAGCTGTTTTGACTTGGTTTCTATGCTTCTCTGGGGTGGTTGGGAACAGGATGCTTCTGAAGATTATGAGAAGCCAGATGTTCCACTAGACTAGTCCACTTCCAGAACTACCTTTCTAAACTGCTGGATAGACCCGTCACATCCCATTAGCAATGGGATCCAAACATCTGGGCAGCCACTGTGCACTGATTGTGAGCTTTTGGAAGACACCACACTGTTCTGTTTCCACATCTGCATCTCATTCTTCTCTCTACCGTGGTACATTCTCACGGGGCTTTTACGGTGAGCTCCGAGGTCGGACCTCCTCTGACACTCACATGCCCACATACCCCTCCTTCCTTAGGCTACTCTTGCCCCTGTCCATGCTTTCTCTCGGATGAAAATTCATCACTTATTCTCCACACACGCTTTCCTATCCTGACCGAGTCCTCTTGAAAGCAGAGATCGCAACTTCCTGATTTCGAGATCTGCATCCTGGAGCCCAGGCTCTGGCACACCACAAGAGATGTGGTCATAAAGGCTTAGTGAATTGATACGAGAAAGTCAAAGGATTCAGAAGGATTCCAGGACGATTTGTATGTGACTGACATCAGTGACCGCAAATGCCGTGGGCAGATATGCGAGTAGACGCTCATGGACGGACATGTCTGGAAAGCCTTGTCTCAGAAAAAGACAGGCTGTAAACTCCCACAGTGCCGCTGGGAAACACTTGAAGATGCTGACACAGGTGTGATATTATTTCCCTGTGACAGGAGAGGTACTCACTCTGACAGCAGTGGCTGATGAGTGAGCACACTCCAGAGCTGTATACACTCAGTTGTCATCAGAACGGTCCCCAGATACCAACAACAAGGAAGTTTGTTCTTGCCCCTTTAAGTGAGGTTTTCCAGAATATTAAGAAGTAGGCTGACGTGTAGTTGATATTTACACAGAGCCTGATAAGTCATTTATACTCGAAATCTCCTCTCTAGAGCAAAGAACAAGTTTTTGCGTGTGTGCATGTGTGTGTAGGTTTGGGTGTGTATGTGGTTTTTTTTATTGAGGTATAGTTGCTGTACCATATTATGTAAGTTTCAGGTGTACAACATAGTGATTCACAATTTTTAAAGGTTATACTCCGTTTATAAATATTATAAAATATTGGCTATATTTCCCATGCCATACAATAGATCCTTGCAGCTTATTTTATACCTAACAGTTTGTACCTCTTAATCCCCTACCCCTATCCTGCCCCTCCCCACTTCCCTCTCCCCACTGAGAAGCACTAGTTTGGTCTCTATATCTGAGTCTATTTCTGTTTTGTCAGATTCACTAACTGTGTCTTCTTTTGCTATCTCCTGTGTGTTTGATCCCAGGTTGATGAGAAGGGTGATTAATGAAATTCTCTGGAAAAGAGCTTGCTGCTCTTGCAGCCATTTCAACACATGGTGTTGAAACAAACTACAACAAACGTGTCATTTCCATGTGCTCTGCTACCTACATGAAATTCTAAACAAGTAGTACAGTGTGAGGCAAAGGGCATTTATTTCTGGAATTGAGCTCCTAAGCCTCTCAGGCTTCTGAGTCATGCAAGCTTCGAGATGAACTCTTCACTGTGAGGCTCTCAAGAGGCTGCCGTTAGTAACATACATTCTTCCAGGGTGGAGCAGCTCTGACCATCCCCTGGAGGGTCCAGAAAATTCACCCTGAAGAAATCCATTTCAGGGCATCATATTCATACACTGACTATTCTTGCATCCTGAAAGCTAGCCATTCCAAAACCATGAAATTCATGGTCTAAAGTAGGGTTTCCCAGCCTTGGCACTATGGACACCTGTGGCTGGACAGGTCTATGGGGTGGGGGCCTGTGTCCTGTGCACTGCAGGATGTTTAACGGCATCTCTGGCTTCTACTCACTAAATGCCATTAGCACAACACCTCCTCCAGTGTGACAACCAAAAATGTCTCTAGTCACTGCCAAATGTCTCCTGGGGGGCAAAGTCACCTGCCACCCCTCCCACTGAGAACCACCAAGGACGGCATCTGGCTGGGGAATCATCAAGCAGGCTGTTAGTAGAGACCCCAGGTGAGAGACTCGAGCAGCCCCACTCATGGATCCAGCTGTGCAGCACAGCTCACCCAACAACGATCAGCCCTCCTGCACCCTATGCACATCCAAAGTTTTCGTAAGGCCAGTGTCACGCAGAGCCTCAGGGAAGGTGTATCAACAATAGTTGCCCCTTCCAAAAGTCCATTCCGATACCATTAGTAGATGCAGGGATATAATTTAGCTGTTAAATGCAGGGACAAAAACCAAGATGTTGCCTTTATTGCTTTCTCAATTTTTTTTTTCTTAATCACCCCAAGACAAAATGATATCACTATGGCCTATGCTGGAACCAAAAAGCAGGCGCACCACTTGTTGCCATAGCAGCAGAGCCGAGGCGCATTTCCTGTAACCCTTTGAGTTCACAGTGCAGGCTCCCAGGGCTATCTGACTTGATTTTCTAATTGCTTTAATAGAGGAATCAGTACACTCATGCATTGCAATTCAAGAAATAGAACTTCATTTAAAAGTGATGATGAGCATTCGAATATGCGGCTCCTCGCCCTCGTACATTGCTGGTGGGAATGTAAATTAGTGCAGCCACTGTGGAGAACAACAGTACGGAGGTTCCTGAAAAAACTAACAATAGAGCTACCATATGATCCGGCACTCCCACTCCTGGGCATATATCTGGAAAAGGCAAAAATGCAAATTCGAAAAGATACACACACCCCAACGTTCATGGCAGCACTCTTTACAATAGCCAAAACATGGAAGCAACCTAAGTGTCCATCGAGAGATGAATGGATAAAGAAGATGTGATATATACATACATATATATATATATATATATATATATGAATATTACACAGCCATATAACAGAATGAAATAACGCCTTTTGCAGCAATGTGGACAGGCCTAGAGAACACTATGCTTAGTGAAATAAGGTAGAGAAAGACAAATATTCTAAGTTATCACTTATATGTGAAATCTGAAAAATAATGCAAATGCATGTCTATGCAAAACAGAAATAGACTCACAGACATAGAAGACAAACTTGTGGTTACCAATGGGGAGAGGGGAGGGGGAGGGAGAAATTCGGAGTATGGGATTAACAGGTACAAACTACTATACATAAAACAGGTAAGCAACAAGGATTTACTGTATAGCACAAGGAATTATCCCCATTATCTTGTAATAATCTATAATGGAATATAACCTGCAAAAATAATGAGTCACTGTGCTGTACATCTAAAACTAACACACTATTGTAAACTAATGACAGTTCAATACAAAGATATGTGGTTCCTCTAGCTGAAAGGGGGCTCTTTCCAACAATCTGGCATTTGAATTCATTGGAGTATTTCCTATAGTGAGTTTCCGTATGAAAGGGGGAGATCAGCTCAAGGGGAAGCACCAACTCTGGAGGCTCTTTGTAGATTCATGACTTCAATTCTGAATGAAGGCAGAATCTAGGTACCCGAGTAACTGCTCCGAAGAGCAAAATCCTGGCACCTCACAGCCCCCGCTAGTTTGTCCCCTCAGCTCAGCTCTCACACTGCAGACCTCCTTCATCCTGTACAGGGGGTCACCTCCCTGCGTCCCCAGGCTGAGACGATGCCGCTTCTCCCTGACCCCACAGCACCTGTTCAGAATCTGCCCCATTGGAGGGACATTCTTTAACACGCCTGAATTCACCACTAGACTGGCAACTCCTCGAAGGCAGAGATGATATCTTCGCCGGCATTTAATAAAGGTTTAATAAATGTCTATTGAAGTGAGGGGACTCTTTTGTTTGACACTTAAGAAAAGATGAAAATCAAAGGATAACAAAAGAAACTCATACCAGAATTTAGAAAAACAAGACAAAGAACAGCTATGAACCATACACCACCCCCCGCCCCCAACTCAGACTTCTGGCAGGAGATTTTGGTTAGTAGAGATGTAATCTGAAATTCTAAATTTTCCTTTGACTGGGTTTAGAGTACCTACGCTATTCATTCAGCCACCCATTCGTTCAAGGACTATCAACTGAATGCCTACAATGTCCTAGGTACCCAGCAGGTGCGAATAATAATGTTTTATACTTACATAAGGTTTTAGAGTGTATGTAACAGTTTCATCCACATACTCTAATCAAAGGAATATCCAGAAACTCCTTGAATGACTGTGTTTCCTAAGATCATACAAAGTGAGAGATCCACCTCTCCTGACTAAGGCTATGCTTAGTGTTCTTTCTATAGCTATTTACATTCAGAATAACACCTCTGAAGAATTTTATGCTTGTCACTAAGCAAATAAATAAAATTCCCAATCTTCAAACTTTCAAAATTCAGTTCACACAAGAATCACGCTAAGTTAATCAGAGTTTTACTCTAAGGAGATTTGTCACAGAAGCAGCAATTTGCACACAAGAATCTCTTGTCCCCTGGGCTTTGTCCTAAAGCAGGAAGCTCACTTAGTTATTTTAAGATAAATAGAGCAAAGGGAAGCTAAGAAGAAGCTATATGAATTCTACATTTTTTCTTAGCCTTGCAAAGTTGTCAAAGCCAAGTTTTCCAAAACTACTGCTCACCACTATACTCTGAAAGGTTGACCTAGGGGCACCTTTACAGGGGCATTTATAAAAGCCCCTATCCAAAATAAGGTAATGCTAGTGTGGGTTTTGAAAATCCAGACATTATTAGATACACTTGGGTCACTCAGAACCTAGAAATGGGCAAGCTACAATTTCATTTGCGATGTATTAAATTTATTTGCTGCAATTTTACGAATATGTGGAATAGGCGAAGTATTTTTTTTTTTACAGAGGTTTAAGAGTGTTCTTAGATATTACCTTCCCCAGCATGCTAAAGGTCTGGTGGCTTGTCCAGCTTCAGTATGCACCTGTCCTGGCTTCTGAGGGGAATTCAGTCTCATAAAAGTGGTTATTGAGCATCTGAGCACTTGAAAATGGCATGGATCTGGTTATGGTGCTTGAGGATGGTGGACGGGAAAGCAAAAAGACACTAAGCAGTATTTCTGGATATTGAATATTTATTTCCAAGAAGTTCAAGTAAATTACTTGAGTTATCTCAAAATGACTTCTGGTTGTACCAACAGTATTCTTTTTACTCTTCCAAAACTGAGCCTCATATGAGTTACATGACATATCCCCAGCCCTCTGATGGTATGTTATTGCTCAGCAAGGCTCATAAAAGCCTGTCCATCCGCATTTTTACTTTAGTATTTCCAGAAGGAGAGTAAGCAAAGTAGCAATGTCAAGCATATGTGTCAACTCTCATTTCTGATAACTGTTTCATTTTAATGTGCTTTAATTATATATTAATAACTTCCTGAGCCATCTCCTGTGATTTTGCACTTCAGGTGTGGTTCACTGCCTTTCTCCTTGGTTTTGTCTCATGCTGTCCCAGAATCTAGAAAAAAAGGTCAGTCTCAGAGGTGAGCTCTTTCTTGAAGGTTCAAGAAATGAGTGGGCTTTCATGGAACCTCCCATGAGGAGCGTCCCTTTTTTAAAAAAAAAATCACACTTCTGAAATATAAGCTTTAAAATACTCTCCTTGAAGCATTCAGAGTACGGAAAAAAAGAGAAAGGATGCCTAATTTGCAGCCCCTGAATTAAAACTAAGGGGAATCTTTTTTTAAAGGAAGTAACTGCCTGAATAAGAGGGACTTATTTTTCCTGAGGAGGCTTTCCAACAATCTGGCATTTGAATTCATTGGAGTATTTCCTACAGTATGTTTCCATATGGGGCTGTACTGGCAAGAATCAAGAAGTGTGGTTTTCAGGTCTTGGAGCTGATTAGGAGGTTTATGCTGTGCTCTGTTTACTGACTGTACAGCCGATCTAGTCCTGCCTTATTGTGAGTCACAGCTGTAAGTCCCGCTTACAGATCCTCAATTTCCACTTCCATGCGAAACAGATGGTTCAACTGGGGAACTTAACAAGTCCTTTGTCCACACTGGGCACTTTAGATAGCATTTGCCATGGGAGGGACTCCACGACACAGGCCACATATTATGCAAAATATTTTTTATTCAGTATATACACCTCAGTCCAGTTTGGCCTCATGATTGGAATTATTGCAGACTATGGACCAATACTGTACTACCTTGGAATAGGAGCTATCAATGTTTGGTTTTATAACAAATCACAGTTTTTTCAAGCACAACTTGGGGAGACGCCAGATCTTTACTGTAAACATGGAAACCAACACTTAATTTTTCATGAGTTTTTCTGAACTCTATTTCCTCATTATTCAATGGGCAGATTCTAATATACCTTCTTGACATTGGAGAAGAAACGTATTCTCCAAGGCAGTGGAAGAAATTCCTATATTTACCAAATGGAAATTCCTCCATTTGCTTTCCAGGCCTCTTTTGAAAATAACCACAGGAAGAAATGGGATATACTCTTTCAGAATCCAAAGTCTAAAGTACTTTTGCAGATTCTGAAGAGTGAAGACAAAAGAAGAAATTGTGACCTTCCACCTGGAGTGATGGTTAGGATGATATAAGCATGGCCAGACTCGCTGCTGACATCTTTGTCGTTCTCCAAAGCATTACGGGAGGCAGAACAGTTAATGACACCAGTCCCTACCACTTATGAAGTGACCGCCTGAAACCAGAGCAGCCCGATGTTGCCATGGTTGTGTAAATGCATCCAAGGACTTCATTAGCCCAGTAGCATTGGGACAAAAGGGAAATGTGACAGTTTTAAACTAAACACAGCAATGATATTAAACCTGGCAAACTGGGGGGGGGCGGGGGGGGGAAGGGCTTGTAGGTCCCTATGGTCAATAAATCAAGACTTGGCCAATTCATTATATTTTGACGCTCACATGGTAACTGAAATTATTTTCCTCTGTTTCATCTGCCTTCACTATCTGTGACTTCCCTCTGATTGTAATTTTCATCTCCTTTTCATGGTGAGTGATTTCAGGAGGCATCATATTATATTAAAATAAGAGGACAGGAGATTAGATCATTCCACTTCGCTTACTTGATATCCATGGCAGATCACTTAAATCCTTTGGATATATTTCTTCATTTCTAAGATGGGGATAATAAATATTGCTGCTGGGAGAATCAGATGGCATAATATACGTGAAAGTGTTTGAAAATTCGAGCTTGTTGCATAATCTGCAGATGATATAACCACCTAGATAGGTAACTCAAGAGACTCCACAGATAAATTATTAAAATTAACAGGTGGCGGGCTTCCCTGGTGGCTCAGTGGTTGAGAGTCCGCCTGCCGATGCAGGGGACGTGGGTCCGCGCCCCGGTCCGGGAGGATCCCACGTGCCGCGGAGCGGCTGGGCCCGTGAGCCGTGGCCGCTGGGCCTGCGCTCCGCAACGGGAGAGGCCACAACGGCGAGAGGCCCGCGTACCGCAAAAAAAAAACAAAAAACAAAAAACAAAAAACTGTGCCATTTACAATTGCAAAATAATATATAATGTACTCAAGAGAAAAACTATCAGAATATATGCAAGACCTTTATGGGGAAAATTATACACGTTAATTATTGAAAGCTGCTAAAGAAGTCCAAAGTAAATGGAGAGAAATACCGTACAAAGACAAAATATGAGTAAATATGTCAGTTTCCCCCAAATTTTAAAATAGGTTTCAAGTAATTCGAAGCAGAATCCCAAATGACTGTTTTATTATGGAAGTTGATAAGAAAAGGCCCAAGAATGGCGGAGATTTTCTTTAAGGGGAAAAGAAAAAAAACAGGTAGAGTGACCTGCCCTATCAAATGTCATTGACAGGATGTGGCAAGGGTGACAGAATAGACAAAGAAAACTTTGAAACAGAACAGAATTCAGCTACAGACTCACATATTCACGGAATTTTGATATATGGCAGATGTGGTGTCTTGGAATAGAGAATTTCAACTACCCTGTCAATATGACAAGAGGCAGGGGCTGGAGGTGGGGTAAGCCCATTGATGTCCCCTGGGACCCAGCCAAAGATGAACCTTCTTTGCATACCACAGAACATGAAAGCACTCCTTGAAAATGGGAACAGCATAAAACCTTCATTACAAAAGACAATCTTGGTAATAATATGTTCAACATAATTCAGAAAAAAGAATAATTATGATGTTCACGAATTAGTGAATCTATTCTATACAAAACTGGAAGAGGCATCTCACCTTGAAAAAATGAAATATGTAATCAGTATACAATAGGCCATATGTTTTTACCTGTTCAGAGATTCGCCCAATATTGTTTTTGTTGTTGTTATCCTTAAAAAGGGACTAGTACTACTTAGGAACACAGTGCTTAGCTCTGCGGCTCAATCAAACACATAGAATAAAATAGAGATTTAGTACTCTCAGGTTAATACCACTATCAATAGAGAGAAGCACAGCACGCAGTAGTCACAGTTTGAACCCTGTCCATATCCCCTAGAACCACCTTGGAGATCTTCAAGAACTGAGAAAGGTCTGAGATTTTACCATTTTACCCTACTTGCAAGCTAACAAGTCTTTCTGCCGCAGTTTCACGGATGCTGGCAAAAGACATGAGACATGTGAGTCAGAGACTCACAGCGTGGAGATGTCATGGATAGTTTATTCCTCACAGCAATAGCAGTAGCCAGAGTATTGGCACCGGCCCCAGTTCCTCTTCGCACCAAGTCCCACAAGGACTAAAGAGATTCAGCTGACACCTGCACACGTGATGGACTGCATTGCAGGAGAGGGACCCTGAGCTTAGGGAACATACATTTTTATAATGGGCAGTAAGCCTGCCTGAACTTTGTCCCAGAAGGAGACATTATCTTTATTATGCTGGACCACAAACAGACCTACCCTTCACTCTAGAGGGAGACGACACGGCCTTCATCTCTCAAGTATGTTCACTATACAAATATTTCTGAAAAGAATTCCGAAACAAAGGTGTTTTGCCCCTACTCACAAGATGTATGAAATATGAGAGACACAAAGAGATTAGTCTTTCAACAGTGGTCACCTGCAGACAGTTTCCTACATTCAGACGGCTTCCTTTGTCTGCCTGGAGTGTGCTGGATCACTTGCACGGGCAGACTGGAAGTTCAGGGTGGCTAACGGCCCAGAAAAGATTACTGAGGACGGTATACATACCTCCTGCTTCATCAGGCCCCACTGGGACATTTCTGAGGTGTGTTCTATACAGTTTCTCAGCAGAATTGAGTTCCAAGTCCCCACAAGAGTGATCAGTTCATTAACATATTATTTATTGGCTTTTCCCCTTTCCCTGTATCACATCCCTACTCCCTCACTGTGCTCCTGGCATCATCTCCCAAATAAACTACCTGCACTCAACTCCTGGTCTCACTGTCTGGTTTTGGAAAACCCATACCACAACAAGTAGAGCAAAGACGTAAACGCACGCTGAATTTTCAGCGTCCATAAGTGACGTCTTTACTTTGTGATGTGTAGACTTTACACATCTCAGTATGAAAACAAATTCTTTCCCCTAATAGGATGGTCCCTGATTCACAGCATTACTATGATGACTCAAATCCTGATTCTCCTGAGGTCCCAGTTGTAGTAAAGCAAGATAATCCTAAGCTTGATGCAGTCCAACCTTCTGCAATAGATTTACTGAAGACTTTGGCAAGGCTGCAGGCCAGGGAATGAGCTCATCCTTCAGAAAAATGCCTCTGCCCCTTGCCACTCTGGTATTTTGAAATGTGGCAGGGCAGGGATAAGAAATTGGCTTGGCACAAGAGAGTGTATCTGAAACCCAATGTGTGTAAACATACAAATTGCCTGTGGATTCCTAGAGCTGGGCAGTAATTCCTGACTCATCACATCTGCCCTAGGGCTCCTCCATATGGCACACTACAGCCAAAAGAGTATATTTTGGAGTTGTACCAACTAAGTTGTGTATCTTTTGGCAAGCTACTACACCTCTCTAGTGTTTGCTTTCTTCATTTATTAAATGGTGGTGATAGCATCTACAGCTCATGGTTTTACTGTGAGAATTATATGTGATAATATATATAAAGCTCATCCTACAGGTATCCATTTCTTTCATTCAGCAAGTATGTATTGAATGTTGTTTATGTGCTAAGCATTGTTCTAAGAGGCTGGGATACATCGGCAAACAAAGTAGACAACGATTCCTTCCCTGGTGGAGCTTATGTTCTTAGCAAAGAGAGATAGACAATAAATAAGAAATACAATACACAAGTATTTAGAACATTACATGGTAGTAAATGCTAGGGAAAAATTAAAAGTTCAGCAGGGCATGGAGAGGGTGTGGAGAAAAGGGAACCGTCCTACACTGTTGGTGGGAACGTAAATTGGTACAACCACTATGGAGAAGAGTACGGAGGTTCCATTAAAAACTAAAAATAGAACTACCATATGATCCAGCAATCCCACTCCCGGGCACATGTCCAGAGAAAAACTCTAATTCAAAAACAGGGACTTCCCTGGTGGCGCAGTAGTTAAGAATCTGCCTGCCAATGCAGGGGACACAGGCTCGATCCCTGGTCTGGGAAGATCCCACATGCCGCGGAGTGACTATGCCCCGTGTGCCACAACTACTGAGCCTGCACTCTAGAGCCCGAGAGCCACAACTACTGAGCCTGTGTGCTACAACTACTGAAGCCCGCGTGCCTAGAGCCCGTGCTCCACAAGAGAAGCCACCGCAATGAGAAGCCCGCGCACCACAACAAAGAGTAGCCCCCGCCCGACACAACTAGAGAAAGCCCGCGCACAGCAACGAAGACCCAACGCAACCAAAAATAAATAAATGAATTAAAAATTTTTAAAAAGGATACATGCGCCTCAATGTTCACAGCAGCACTGTTTACAATAGCCAAGACATGGAAGAGACCTAAATGTCCATCGACAGAAGAATGGATAAAGAAGATGTGGTGTATGTATGTGTGCGTGCATGTGTGTGTGTACAGATATATTTGTATATTCATATTTCTATATACACACACACAGTGAAATACTACTCAGCCATAAAAAAGAAGGAAATAATGCCATTTACAGCAGCATGGATGGACCTAGAGATTATCATACTAAGTGAAGTAAGTCAGAAAGAGAAAGACAAGTATCATGTGATATCACTTACATGTGGAATCTAAAAACTGATACAAATGAACTTATTTACAAAACAGAAACAGACTTAGAGACATAGAAAACAAACTTATGGTTACCAAAGGGGAAAGGGGGGGAGGGATGAATTAGGAGTCTGGGATTAGCAAATATAAACTAGTATATATAAAATAAATAAATAACAAAGTCCTACTGTAGAGCACAGGGAACTATATCCAATATCTTGTAATAACCTATAATGGAAAAGAACTTGAAAAAGAAAAAAATATATATGCACGTATAACTGAATCACTTTGCTGTACACCTGAAACTAACACAACAGTATAAATCAACTATACTTCACTTTTTAAAACGTACAGCAGGATAGGGAATCATCCGGAGGGAAGAAGTAGGGAGGGTGGAGCAGTTTGCAGTATCAGATAAGGCGGTCAGGGTTCTCAATGAGAGGTTGAGATTAGAGAAAATAGCAGGAGGAGAGGAGCAAGTTAGAACACTGATATTTGAGGAAAGAGTGCTCTAGGCAGAGGCATAAATAAACTTTAATGTATATTAAATATCTTCCATTAGCCATATTTATAAGTGGCTCTTTAATTAAAGTAAGCAGTACTGACAATAACAATAAAAGGAACACGGTAAACATTTATTTATTATTCATTGTGTGCCAAGCACTATTTATGCTTCTAATATATGAACTGAATTGGTTCTCACTGCGACTCTTTGCTATAGCGACTATCTTTGAGAGAGGTACTGTACTATTTTGAGATAAAAAAACTGAGGCAGAGAGAAATTAGTAAATTGTTCAAGGTCACAGCACGTAAGTGCTCTGGGGAGGAATCAAAGTACTCTGACTCAACTATTGAGCACTCAACCGCTACCCCATACTGCCTTTCTTTAATGAATAGTTAAAGGGGTGCTGGACAGGTTTCCTGGGGTAGGAACTGGGGGTGTGGAGAGAAGTCCAGATGGCAAAGAGGTATGAGGGGTGTTTTGGGGGTAATGGAAATGTTTTTGCTATTTTTTTCGTGATGACTGTTTCACAACCATAATCGAAGCTTATCAAAATGTACTCCTGAAACAGACGCAGTTTATTACACATAAATTATTTCTCAGTGAAACTGATTTAAAAATTAGTTTTGCATATCTTGAAACCACCAATTCCATTCACCCCAGTTACCCTACAGAACATTTCTCTTTACTTAACCATGTTTCTAATGCGTGGGCTGAGTGAGTTATGTATTTTCTCTTAACTCCCTTATTTTTCCTTGAGGTAAAACTTGTATAGACTATTACATTTGAGTTTCTCCACAGTAGCCAATGAATCTGACTGACCAAAAAAATGTGTAACAGTTTCTCTTTGTTTACGGCTTGTGGTAGGCAGAATTCTAAAATGGCCTGCAAGATTCCCACCACCTGGTATATATACCCTGTATAACTCCCTCCCCTTGAGTGTGGGCAGGACCTGGGAATATGATGGGAAAGACAAGGTAACCCTTGATAAGTTACCTTATACGGCAAAGATGATGTTACTCCCATGATTACATGGTATTATACAAGACTCCATAGTAGCAGATGAGAAATTCTGTCCCTTGCTGGTCTTGAAGAAGTGAGCTGCCATGTTAGCCAAGGGCCTGTGAGAAGGCCACGTGGTGAGGGACTTCTGGGGGCTTCTAGGAGCTGCGAGCAGTCCCTGGCTGACAGTCAGCAAGAGGGACCTTAGTTCTGCAATGACAAGGAACTAGATTCTTCCAACATGATTATGGAAGAGGATTCAGAGGGCAGGATGATACCTTCTTTGAAGCCTTATGTGATCCTAAGCAGAGGATCCAGTTAGGTGTATCTGGACTCCTGACCCACAGAAACTATGAAATAATCAACGGGTGCTATTTTAAGCCACTACATTTGTGGTACTTTGTTACCCAGCCATAGGAACGGAACACTCTGCTCCTTAAAAAGAGTCACTCATTCATTTAACATTTAGTGAGCCCCTGCTGTGTGTCCTGCCCAAGAACAGCTCCCTCAGGCTGGAAATTTCCACCATTCTTCTCTTGCTTTAACCTACTAGTTATATTTAAGTGCATCCTTCTGTGCTCCTTGTGCAGCTTATCATGGGCGTTAGAGCACCGTCCTAGGAGCCAAACTGCCTGGGTTCAAATCTCAGTTCGGCTCACTAGCTGTGTGACCTTAGGTAAATTATTACCTTTTGTACCTCAGTTTCCTTCTCATAGTTTCTACTCCATTCAAATGGGCCATATGAGTCAGAGTAGGTTGGGGCAACAGATTAACCATGGAACCTCAGGGGCTTAATACAATGAAAGCATATTTTTTACTCATGCTAGGTGTTCAACTTGGGTTTTCCGGGGGCTCTGCTTCTCATAGTTACTCACGGACTCCAACTGATGGCAGGTCCTCCAAACTGCGACGCGACCATCTTAGCATATGGCCTAGGGAGAGCTGGAGGGTCATTTACCACCTCGGGCGTAAGGTAACACACGTTACTTCCGCTCACAGCCCGTGCTTTAAAACCAGTCACCTAGCCCCACCTAACTCCAGTTGGTCAGGAAGAGACTGGAACGCAGAAGAAGGCCGCCATGTGGAAATCTTCCCAGGTAGAGAGAAGAGACAGTCTAGAGGCTCTGAGGAAGGAAGGAATGACATACTCAAGGAGGAGTAAGAAGCCCACTGTGACAGCTGTGTGGTGACTCAAGCTGAGAAACACTGGAGACGCAAGGGGCAGGGAGGGCTGAGGTCACACAGGGTCTCACCATGATTCACAGGGCAGCAGCTCATTCTTCAGAAACAAATCTCCATCTCTGAGACTTTTTGTCGACTGTCTTATCTAAAATAGCACCCCGCTTTCTCCAGTCACCCCCCCCCATTCCTTAGCCTGCTTTAATTGTCTTCACTGTACTTACATGTAATTATATCATGTATTTCTTACTGCTGCCCTACAGTCTCCCCCTACCAGACAGTAAAATCAGGGCAGAGATTCCTGTCTCGTTCACTCTGTTCCCAACATTTAGTACAGTACCTGCACCTAATAGACTTTAAAAAATGCTCACTGAATGACTAAATGAATGAATGAATGAATGAATGTGTACTTTGATTTTGCTTCTACACACCAAATGTGATGAGCTCAGTTAAGGAACACAAGTGTCTGCCCCAAAGGCCATTCCAAGATAATTCTTCCATTTAGACCCTGTATGAGTCAATTATTGGGGAAAATGCTAGTTCCTCATTAGAGCTGACGGCCGGAAACACATCTGCAACCTACTTCTGAAAACCACGGTGCTTCCAGCCCAGATAAAGGAACAGGCCTGCACAGGAGTGAGTGTCACTTGACTCTTTCAGTGGTGGCCAATCATACAGAGTTGGGAGGGTTTCTGAGGACACGAGCAGTTCTGGAAGCCACATCCATCCTCAGGCAGGCCCCCCCCCCCGCCCCCGTCAACAAAATGTAGATCCAATTCCCTTGAGTATTTGGAAATCCAGACTCTCTTCCCTTAGAGTCTTTCAAACAGAGTTGCCCGAATAAAGCCAGGCTGCCTACAGTCAGCTTAGTTTAAATTAACTTTCCTAGAGTAACATGTATGTATTTTTTGTCATTAACTATCTTTCAGAATAACTTCTGAAAGCCTTATTTACTTTATTTTTTCAAGTAAGTTTTATTTTTTTTATTGAGACATAATTGATATACAACCCTATATATATTAGTTTCAGGTACACATCATAATGTTTCAATATTTGTGTATATTGCCAAATGATCACCATGATAAGTCTAGTTAACGTCCATCACCACACAGAGTTACACATTTTTTTTCTTGTGGTGAGAACTTCTAAACTCTACTTTCTTGGCAACTTTCAAATATGTAATACAGTATTATTAGCTATAGTCACCGTACTTACATGACATCCTCAAATATCATGTATGGGCCAGGCAATCAACAAATTAATTTACATTTGCTCTCATGATAAAATTGACTGTAGGTATTACCATTACCATGTTATAGATAAGGAAACAGATCAAGAGAGGTAAAGCCATTTGCTCCGAGTTCATCCAATCACTAAGGAGAGAAGAAGAATTTGAACATGTATGTTCAGATTAGTGCTCATCCTATATTCCACGAGTAGAGGTAATAACCTGTGTTACGGCATCCAGATTGAATCTTCCTGCCCTGAAATCACTCTCTTTGTTATAAATGCTTGTTTAAATATCTGTATCTCGTCCAGCAATTCCACTTCTAGGTATCTCTATGATAAATGAAAACGTATGTCCTCCCAAATACTGGTACGTAAATGTTCACAGCAGCATTATTCACAACAGCCAAAAACCCAGAAACAATCCAAACGTCCATCAACTAGTTACTGGATAAACAAAATGTGGCATATTCACACAACAGAATTCTACTCAGCAATGAAAAGGAATGAAGTGCTGATACATGCCGACAACATAATAAACCTCAAAACTTATGGGAAGTGGGAGAAGCCAGACAAAACATATCATGTGAGGCATGATTCCATTTATATAAAATGTCCAGAACAGACAAATCTTTAGAGACAAAGTAGATCAGTGGTTGCCAGGGGCTGGGACGAGGAAAGGGGAGAGACAGGTAATGAGCGTGGGGGGATGTTACTGGTGTGACAGAAATGTTCCACGATTGAATTATAGTGCCAGCTACACAATTCTGTAAATTTACTAAAAATAATTGCATTGTAAATTTACGAGTGAATATTACAGTATAGATGTTATACCCTAATAAAGCTGTTTTTAAAAAGAGTGAGAGAGAGAATATGTCTGTGTTGCCGCTTAGACTATTAACGATGAATGCAGCAGGCATCTGTATTTTTCACTTCTTTACCCCAAGTGCCTAGCACGTTTGCTGGGCACAGAGAGGAAACTCAAAGAAGCTTCGCTTACTGAATGACTAAATGAATGAGGTGTTGGTGTTGACAGATGTGCCTCACGGAATTTTCTTCCCCAGATCTCTCCAAGGTACAGATTTCTTCGTAACCATCACAACCAGGCTTTGGAAACGTATCTCAGGGATGATGAAACAAACACATTTTCTTGCGTGCAGGACAGCTCAGCAGAATGTTATCAAGGAAACCACATTCCTATCTTGGAGGCTAAGGATGGAGCTGAAAGATGCGACTGGAGTTTAGACTTCCTGCAGGCAGAGAATCTTCCCTGCTGCAGGCTCTAGTGGCCGAGAACCAGGGACCAATGTCAAGGAGAGAAAGATCAGACCTGACCACAAACTGGTCACACAGGATGCCCTGCAGACTGCCCACATCCCAGAGCTAAGAGGAAGGCTGGAGGAGGGACAACAGCAACTCTGGAAGTAAAAATATTTTCTTTTACCCAGTTGCCAACTTGCAGGGAAGGAAGTTAAAGCAAAGCTGCTTTCCCAATTTAGGGCAAGGATATTTTCCATATCTCTGTAGAAATATTTTATTTATGAGACACAAAGCGAACCAGGGGCAAACAGAAAGCAGCAGTACGGCCTTTTAGCACATGGTGGGCTGCACATTTCCTTCTTGTGCTTTTTAAAACAGTTTTAAAAGAGAAAGTCCAACTTGTAAAATCACAAACATCTAATTCACTCTGAGACTTAAGGCCAAGAGATGTGACCTGAGCTGAGTCACAGCTGAGTCAAAGGGAACTGCCTCATCTCTGCTCCACCCAGAGCAATGTCCTCTCCATAAAAAAATATCAAACTGTGTTGGTCCCAGAGTAAGGTTAAACCTTGAGATGATGTGGGAAAATGACCTTTTGCTTTATTTGTAGGGTGTATAATGGCGTCCCTGTGTTTCTTCCTTCCCAACCCTCTGAAAACACTTTCCGACCTTAGCCCTGGTCAAGGAACAACACAATAAGAATATAGCAATTTTGTCCTTTTAATGACTCAATCAAGAAAGAAAACATTACCACCAGGCTGTGTTTTAAAATTCACTCCAGACTGATTCACTGAATTTTTATGAGATTTAGGATGACATTCTGATCTCCCAAATCTTAGAAAGCAACCATTTCTTCCCCCAAATCAACCATAACAGCTGTGCCAGGATGGGATTCAAATTGAGTTCTGTGTGGCAAAGACTCCACATTATATTTTCTCCCGACCTTCTAACTAAAATCCTATGGTGACACAACAGAAGATAAAACACACAACACCGGCAAGTGTTCGACCCAAGGCCGGCGCCTTGCTGAACTTGCATAGGTAATTCTACTAGCTGCATGGTTGACTGAAATGTTTTTTTTTTTAATGTAGTGGTGAGGCCCTTGGAAGGATGTGGGAACATGCTTCCCTCTCTCCCCTCCTGTCTGCCCAATGGCTGAGAAATTCATATTCTGTCCCAGCCTGAAATCTGCGCAGATGTGTCTCTCATGAGTGGCACGGGTAGATTTCTCTCTTCCTGAGAGATTTCTTTCTTCTCTCTTCAGAGAAGGTTCGGTTGAGTTGGTGACAGAAGGTGAATGAGCACTAACCAGTTGAAGCAGGGGGGACACTCCCAGCAGGACGAGTGGCATATCTGATTGCCTTTGGTGCACTTCAGGGAGCTCAACGTTTTCAGTGGGCCCTTAATTCTTCAGCCCCAAGATCAGCACAGAATCAGAAGTTCTTTGTTTGCCTGTTTGTTTGTTTGTTTTGCGGCCTGCGGGCCTCTCACTGTTGTGGCCTCTCCCGTTGCGGAGCACAGGCTCCGGACGCGCAGGCCCAGCGGCCATGGCTCACGGGCCCGGCCGCTCCGCGGCACGTGGGATCTTCCCGGACCGGGGCACGAACCCGGGGACTCTCAACCACTGCGCCACCAGGGAAGCACAGAATCAGAAGTTTTGCAACTGAAAGACTCTCTGAAGGAATATACTTTTGGAACAAATGGTCAACTTCAATTAATGAATAATAGAAGAGGACAGAGATTCAACCCTTTTTAAAAATCATCTACTCATGTTGCTACACATATATCCAGCCTGGCACGTCTAACTGCTGCATCGTGTGTCTACGACATCTAACTTACCCGTTCCCCCAGTGACACACACTGATTGCCTGCAACTCCCCACTGCCACGAAATGCTGTGATGAACATCTCTTGTGTTGCCCTTTATGGACCTGTGTAAGAATTTCTCTGGGATATATATACTGCGGAGCAGAAGTGCTGAGTCATAGGGTAAGGTACTGGAATTTGACAAAGGATTACAAGATTGGCTTCCAGAATGGCTGCACCAGGCTATATACCCTGACAGTGCCTGAGAGTCCCAGATCCACACGTCCTCACCGACACTTGGCATTGTTCAGCTTTCTAACTTTTGCCAATATGTTCAATTTAAAATGATGTTTCCTCGCTGTTTCAATTTGCATTTCTCTAACAACAAATGAGCTTGAGGATCCCGTCATATACTTAATAATAATAATCTCCCTTGCCTTCCTTCCCCTTTCTCTCTACCTCCCCCGCCCTCTCCCTCTCCCTGTCTCTTCCTGTTTGTTTGTTTGTTTGTTTGTTTGTTTCTTCCTCCAGGAACTGACAATTCATATCCTTGCCTGATTCCTCGGTTGGTCTTCCTGATCCTAGCATTGCTGCTGAAACCCAAGTTGAGGCAAAGCGATCGTAGAGACTGTTAGCCACCTGGGAATCAGCATAGGGAAGTGCGGGGCAATACAGCAGAATGGTAAGGACACGGACTTTGTAGCCAGACTGCTGCCCTGATTCAATTCCTCCTTCTACTCCTTATAGGTGACTGACCCTGGACAAGTTACTTAACCCCACAGTGCCTCAGTTTTCCTATGTCTAACCTAACTCATAGGGTTCTTGTGAAAATCAAATGCATGTGTACACGTAAAATGTTTAAACCAGTGCCTGGCATGTAGGAACTATATACAAATGTTAGCTATTATTATTAAACTACTGTCTACCTCCTACTTAGCCATGATCTGTACCCCCCCAGAAATATATGCTTGTACCAGCAGGCAGTAGAAACAAAGGAGAGAGAAGACACCTCTCAGCCTAGGCTCAGAGTTCTCTACTGGTACTCGCATGTGTAAATCCTGCCACGGTCTTGGGCTCTGGACCTGGCTTCTCCTACCTGGCTAGCCTGTTTAAAGAAACTTCCCAGAAATCTACCACTTCCCACCCTGCCTGGGATGTGTCCCCACAATGCCACCACAGTAGCCGCAGCAGTCATCTTAGACCATGAAGTGCCTTTAAAGAAAGAGACAAGTGCTGGGAAGACAGAGGAGGGAGACCGAAGGAACATGGGGCCCAGGTAAGCGTAAATCCACCATCTCAGCCTCCTTTAAATAATAAAAAAAAAGAACCTTCGATCTTTATGAGCTATTGTTATCTTGAGTTTTTTTGACATATTCAGCTAAATCTCATATTCATTTATCCACTGTCTAAATGTAAAATTAATTCCACCTTGAGATATAAAAAGCATGCCTTCTTTGTGGTCAAAGACAGTGGGCGTTCACAGTGGCACTTGCACCCAAAGAGGCATATTTACAAAGTTCTTGTTTTACCTCCAGAGAAGCACGAGTTATTTACTTTTCTTCATTTTGAAAGAAATCACTGTGCATTCCATTCAAATATTTCTTGTTGAGCTTTTTTTGTTTAGCATTTGAAGACCATGTGATTAATCTTACTGATGTCTAAAGCACATAGACATGAAAACTGAAACTAAATCACGGGTGAACAACGAATAAACGTAACAGTATATTAAAAGGCAAAGAGACAGATGTCCTAACACCCAAACAATTATTCATAAACTATAATCAGAGGGAAAAAGGCACAGGACAGGAAGTTCCTAGCTGTTTATAAAAATTAACACATCTCACCCAAATCCTGCTTCTTTTCCTTGTCTCCAGTAATTGTCAAGCAAGTACAACTGCAAAGCTAAAGAATGTGCCAATCCTGTCTTTCACAAGTTTACTCCTCTCTATATACACTGTTCGTTTTCTTCAATATTTCATCAGAAGACCTACCTTTAGAGAAACTGCTTCTTTTTATTTAACCACAACGGACCTCACATACAAAGCAAAGCTAACATTTATGAACAATTTACCTTCCACTTTTTTCCACCAAATTAAGCAAGTGGCCCCAAAGGAGTGCTTCATTCTGTAGATGCTAAAAAGAGGCACGGCAGGTGAGCTCGTTGTCCCACCCTCACCCCGTCTGGTCATGGCAAAGGCCAAAATGCCTTCCAAGCCTAGAACAGTCATCCAGTTCCACCACTTTCATCGCTCACCTGCCACCTTCTCTCAGCTTTGTCAATCCTATTTGCCGATTCACCATGCAGTACTCTCTGTTACTCACTGATCCCTCTAGCAAGCCAAGCCACTACACATCTTACAAAGTCAGGCAGTCTTTTTGTTCCCCCTTTTCTGCAGAACTTGGCTCTCTTCCTATTCATCTCTTTAAATAGAAGAATAATGACACCCAGTTATTGAGCCAGTTGTTACTCTGTTTACATGGGCTTTGCATTCAAATCTAATTTTGCCCTCTCCATACTTCTACGAGATAAGAATCATAGGAGTTAAGGAAACTTAAGCTCAGAGAAGTTAACTTGCTAAAGTTCTCAAGACATTCCCACTTTACGCTCCAACCTTCCTCTGTCCAATAGAAATACGATGCAAGCGACATACGTAACTTTAAATGTTTCAGTAGCCAGATTTAAAAAGTAAAAGTAGACAGGTGAAATTGATTACAACGATATATTTTATCTAACCCAAATATCCCAAATAGTATCATTTCAACATGCGATCAATGTAAAAAAAATTATTAAGATGTTTTACATTGTTAGAGCATATCTCAATTTGGACAGTAAATTTTCATTAGAAATACTTGATGTGGATTTAGATTTCATAAAATATACAGTTGAAAGCGTCGACTCACGTACCCAGGTTGTACCAAACATATGTAAAAGTTTTACGAACACTGGACATAGCATCAATTTTTTTTTAGTAAAGTTTAAATTTAACTTCATTATAATTACATAAAATTAAAATCCGTTTGTCAGTCGCACGACCCACATATCAATTGCTCAGCAGCCACAGGGGGTCGGTGGCAGCCATGTTGGACAGCACAGCTCTAATCTAGGAATATGTGCTTACAGACAACTCAACTATATGCTGCCATCTGAGTTCATGCAGTAACTATGTCTCCTCTTCCTCCAAAAGAAAGCCTCGTCACTGCCCACCCTCCAAGGCTTAGCTCAGATCCTCCTCCTACACGGAGACTTTCCTGACCCACTCAAAAGGAATCCAAAAATCCACTCCTCCTTCAAACTTGGCAGAGCACTTTCTCTGGGCCTCCTGAATGGCAACCATCGTATTTCTCTTTGCATAATAGATGTTTCCTTTTATTCCTGTCTCTTTCACTACCATCTTTGGTCTAACTCAAAATTGTGTAAAAAACAGCTCCTCAAAAATATTTTTTGCCTGAATCACCCAAAATGATTTGTGGAGGAAGTATTAAAAAGAAACAAGTCTAAACCTTTGAAATGAACATATTTATCCTCACAAACAAAACCAGAAGAAGAAGAAAGTGATTTCAGCAAAAAATTATAATCTCTTTGATGTCCTTACATAAGTTGAGAAAGAATATGGATAAAAGGAATATTAGCGTACCTCATTTGCTGTAAGCGTTAGAACAGACACATTGCTCTTGAAAACCAAGGGGCATTTTAGACGTACATATTTATATATGTTTCTTACAGTAAAGCAGAATAAATATCCAACCTTCCACGGAAAACATCTAGGAATGCTGGACAACATATTTAAAATCTGTTAAAGATATGCATGAGTAGACAAGAAAATAAGAAACACCTAGGTCTCAAAATAACCAGAGAGGGGCTTCCCTGGTGGCACAGTGGTTGAGAGTCCGCCTGCCGATGCAGGGGACACGGGTTCGTGCCCCGGTCCGGGAAGATCCCACATGCCGCGGAGCGGCTGGGCCCGTGAGCCATGGCCGCCGAGCCTGCGCGTCCGGAGCCTGTGCTCCGCAGCGGGAGAGGCCACAACAGAGAGGCCCGCGTAACGCAAAAAAAAATAAAAATAAAAAATAACCAGAGAGGACACTGTAGGACACTGTAGCTCTACAGCTACGGTTTGCCTGGAAGGCATTTGTTGAACCTGGTGAACCTAAATTCTAGTGTTCCTGGCCTCACTGATTCAGGGGATGAAATGCAAATTCCAGGGTCTGCCCAAGGTGGCAATTTGAATAGGACATTCCTTCCCCTAAAGCTGGAACTCCAACAGTATGTATTCTTGTGGCAAGGGGAAACACCCCTGTCTCCAATCATAAAGCAGGAGAATCTCCTACCTCAAACCTGGCCAGTGGAAACAGCTCCAGAGTACATCATCAGGAGAATGGGGTACACTGTGGTATACACGTAGAAGGAAGTGTGACAGAGCAACAAGAAACAATAAACAACAGATGAATGCAACACCATGGATGAACTCACAAATATAATGATAAGCAAGAGAACCAGACACAAAAGGATACATACAGTATGATTCCACTTAAATAAAGTACAAAAATGGGGAAAGTTAATCAATGGTGCTAGAGGTTAGAATATAAGTTACCCTTGGAGAGGGTGGGTTAGAGACCATGATTAGTTATCAACTTTCAGCAGCACTGTATTTTGAAGCTTCAGGGCATGA
>RJWK010014347.1:0-37759 GCA_004363435.1 Platanista minor
TATATATATATATGTATATATATTATTTTTTACTGTCACTTCCTCTGGAATGTAAGTTCCTTGAGAGTAGTCTTTGTTTTGTTCTCTACTGTATTCCCAGTCCCTAAAACAGTGTCTGAAATATAGAAAGTGTAAATTCATTCATTTAACAAATATTTATTGTTAATAAGATTAATATTTTATAGAGCCAGGTACTGTCCTAAATGCTGGGGATATATTAATGAGCAAAGTAAGAGCTTCCCCTTGTGAGTGTCCAGGGTGAGAGACTGTTAAGGGAGGAAGAAAGGCAATAAAAAATAAACATAATACATAAGGAAATCGTTTACTATATTGGAAGATGTCATGAAAAATGAAAGTAGGGTGAAGAGGATCAGGTGTGCTTAGGGGACAATTTACAATAGTAAATAGGATGGTCAAACAAATATTTATGAATAAATATGTATTGTGTGAATACATACTTGTTTAATAAATGAATGAATACCTCTTATTCCATGTGGTCAGCTATTTTATTTATATTTAAATTTGCATTAGTTAAATAACTTTGGCTCACCACCAGCAACATGAATGGTAACTTCTAGAATGGAAAGTTATTTTTGTTTGAGCTGGATATTTCACCTCATGCAAAAATGAACTGAAAAATCTTTCAGTTGGATCATAGAATCTGTACACCTCTAGTTACGTCATTTCGCAACATTTCTTTTAGTGAAAAGAAGTTAAGTGATACGTCCCACCCAGTTTAGGCAACTGACACAAGAACCAGCTCTCCTGACCTTCAGATCCATTATTCTTTCCATTATCTCAGCCTGGTTCATATCCAAATGTTCATTCTGAATCGAGCTACTAGCCTGTAAAAATGCAACACACTTTATATCGGTAGGTAAAGTCAAATTGTTTTTCTGTATTTCAGTCTTCTAAACTATGAAACAGGATAAGGAAGAAAAGATTTGCCATCTGTTGTGCAGGCAGACCACTAGAAATAATAATGTTCCTAAGTAAACTTTCTTCTAACTTCCCACTTTAGCTCATTTGTCTTATACATCTAATCACTTATTCATATATTCAAACATTTTTATTGAGTGTCAGTTCTGGTCCAGGCACTGTGCTAAGCACGTACAATAGAGAGATGATTACCACTTGATTTAACAAAATCTATTCATTAATTCATTCCATAATGATTTATTGACTATTTGCTTTGTGCCAGGTATTGTTCTAAGCGTTGGAAGAGCAGCAAAGGACAAAAAAATGCAAATTTATTACCCTCATATAGTATGCATTTTGAGAGATGAGACAAATAGTAATCAATTAAACATTTAGATATACAATATAATGTTACACTCTTAATTCCTAAGAAGAAAAAAAGAAGTAAGAAAGGGAATAGAGTGATGGGAGAAAGTTGTTATTTTGCCTTTCTGAGGGAGGGGGTCACTTCTGAGCAAGACTTGAAGGGAGAAAACCATGCAAAGGTGCAAGAGAAGAGTGTTCAAAGCAGCGAGCCCAGCCCGAGGTTGATGTGCTTGGCAGTGTATTCTAGATACAGCAAGGTGGCCTGTATCAGTGGTGTGTTGGAGACACTTGTACACACCCTCGAGAGACAGCTCTGCTCACCTCTTCCCAAATCCATGTTTAGTCATGCTTGTAGCTTGAAATCATCCATGCAGGAAGAATTTAAGTCATGCAAATCAACAAACATGACCAATGAGAGCTTTTCTCCCAGTATTCTGCCTCTGTTCCCATGCACTGAGGCAGGGGAGAGTAGTCGTGGTGAGATCATCTCAGGGGGCAGATCTGACTTCTATGAGACTGGTTCACATGGTGGAGACCTGGTAAAAAAGTTATGCTTTTTTTCTTATGTAGCCCTACAATCTCACCCAACCTCAGCCCCTGAGGTGGAGAGAGTATCCCTTGTAGTTACTGCCCCTTGTAATTGGCAGGCGGTGTCAATGAAAATTCCCTTTGTCCCACCCTTGCACTTAGGTGCACTTATGTGCCACTCCTGCTTTTTAAAAATGTTTAGTCTTTAACACATATTTTATCATTTTCACAGTACCACCAACAACTAAATCTGAAAGAATAAAAAAGCTATGTTGAGGACAGGAACAGAAAATACTATTGATAATACCACCCAAAGTAAGTAGGACATAAGAATGGCTTTAAGGTTCCCAAATTGAAATACATAGTACATTTGTAAAGTTCCAAAATACTCATTCTAGAACTGTTATCACATTTTCAAGAACTTTATGTCAAGCACTAATATGATGGTGATAAAGGTAAAGCAACTAATGCATTGCAAAAAATGTCATACAACTTTTTTTATTGACAGTGTATGTAGTTCCAATTAATGTGTAGAAAGAATATTATCTTTACCCTTTATATATAAATGGTAGATTTCCTTTATTACCCCAGAACCTATAAATGCAGATAAACAGTGGTTAAAAGAAAAATAAATGTTTATTGGGTGTAAGTAACAGAAAGAACATCACTAGCTTACTAGCTTAAGGAGGGAGAGAGAGAGGGAGGGAGAGAGGCTCAAGGGTAGGAAAACCATTGGGACTTAGGAATGACTGGAATAGAAACTGGAAAGCCTGATAGCCAGGCAGTATAGACTCTCATTAAGTTTTGCTCTCTTTTTGCATCAGCTTCATTCTTTTATTCCCTCTACAGACCAGTTATCTCTGCTCGTTAGCTCATATGGTAGAATATGGTTGCCCATTACTTCTGGGTTCAGATGTTACCTTTCTAATCACGTAAGAAGACCAGCTGAGAATCTTTTCTCCTATCTCTAAATTTCTAGGTGGAAGGATCCAATTGATACAGTTTGCTAAGCTGCCCATTCCTGGTCTAATCAGCTATGGCCAAAGGGACTGGGCTCTCACAACACAAATGTGGCACATCAGAATACTTCAGACCTGATTCTAGAGTAGAAAAGAACTCAAAAAATCACTGAATTCAACCCACTGCCAAATGCAGTGATCTCTTCTGTCTGCTCTCTGACCGATGGCTATATTCAGCCTCTGCTTAAACACTCATAATAACAGAGAGCTGACTAAAGCATGAGGCAGCTCATTCATGGGTGAGGCAATTTAATTGTTAGAAGATCCATTCTTACATTGAGCTGAAATCTCTGTAACTTCAATCCATTATACTTTGTGGAACAATAAATAATATGCCTAATTCTTCTTTTTACTTGAAAGCCCTTTATTTACTGGAAGATAACTAACATGTTCTTCACTGGTTTTCCCCAGTGTAAACATCTCCAACTCCTTCAAACGTTCTTTCTCTGTTAAGAATCCCCCACCCTTCACTATTTTAATAATTAGTTTGCTTTCAGCTGTCTAAAAAAGATAGTTTTACTCCAAAGCATAAAGCAGTAAAGGAACCACCTTTGCTCACATCACTGGCAAGTCCAAAGTCAGTCTTCAGCAAGTGGGTGGTCCAGCAGCTCAGTTACACGTTCATCCCTCAACAAATGCTTAGGGAGTACCTACTATGTGCCAGACATTTGTACTAGGCATTCGAGGTATGTCAGGACCCAAACAAACTGCCATTCTAGAGCTTATATTCCAATGGAGAGAGACCGATGGTAAACAATAAATGTTAAAAAAATAAACAAATTATATAGAAGGTTAGAACGTGGTAAGTGCTTTTAATAAAAAAAAAAGTAGAACAAGGAAAGGGGGCTGAGATTGGGGGTGAGGTAGCAGGTGGCTGTATCAGGGTAACTTTCATTGAGATTTCAATAAAGACTTAAAGATGAAGACTTTATTGGGGGTGTACATAGGAAGTGGGAAAGGGGATATTTGAGGGAAGAGCTGAGAAACAGCTAAAGAGATGACCCTAAGACGAGACAGTGCCTGGAATACTCCAGGAACAGCAAAGGCCAGTATGTCAGCAAGAAATGAATATAAAAAAAGAGAGTTATCTCGGATGAGGACAGAGAGCGGGCAGGGGACCAGATCATGTAGGATTTATAAACCTTTGTAAGGACCTTGCCTTATACTCAAAATGAAATCAAGCTCCATTTCAGGTTTCTGAGCAGAGGTGTGACATGGTTTTGCTTACATTTAAAAGGAATCTCCCTGGCTCCTATTAAAAATAGATTGTTGGGTGGCAAGAGTTTCTTTCTGTCTTTCTGTAGGCTTTATGTTTAGGTAGGCTCCTGTTGTGATTTTAGTGTGGTTGCCAGCAATGATCAGAACTACATGCTTCCATGTTTGCATCCATCAACAGAGAGATGATGATTACTACCATCATCAAATTATGGTAAATTTCATGCTGACAGACCCACCCTTGAACCAACCCCTGGTTTCAAGGGAGTGCCATGCTCTGATTGGCCTTAGGTCTGGATTACCTGAAATTATCACTATGGAAGGGGAGGATGATTACTTTGATTGGTTTACCCCTGACCAAATTGTATGGCTACCCCACAAGAGAATAGAGCTGCTAACGATATTGCTCTCCACAATTATCCTGGTATAACTGCTATTTTTTTTAACATATTCTAACTAAACATAATCTGGGTGGAAAATTTGAGTAGGACACAATGAAACTATCATATGGTTAATTGAATACTTTTATTTCATTAACAAATCCTAATACTGTAATTGCTTTGGGTCAATGCTTCATTATTTCTTTATAAGGTGTATCATCAAACCATGTATCCCCTAATATGTAGAGCATTTTGCAGCTGATCTTTAAAAACCTAAATAGGAGACTTTACATTTATATTCCTGTTGCATTCCTTTCAGTATCATTTTGAATGCTGATTCTATCTTCCTATTATAAGTTATCTGTCATTTGAAAATTTGGTAAAAATACTTTGTCATAAATATTAAATAAGGGCAAAATCAAATTCATTTCCCCTGTCTTAAAAAGATACTTTATTTCTCTAGTAGAAAATGGATATAGGGGGTGAGGGAATTATAGACTGAAGTGATGATGCTCCAACAGAAATATCTATTTGCAAAATAATTAAGAGATTTAACCAGACCTGAACGATTTTCAGCTCTCATTTCTCAGTTTTTCATTGCCGGTGTTAAGGAGCAAATGTATTCAAATTACTTTGAATACTCTAGAAATCTTAAAATATATTTTGAAAATGCTGATGTGTTCCATTTTTTATTTGGCTTCTTTCTGTGTGAAGTTATCAAAAAAGAATTTAGTTTGGAAGAGTTACTTATTCCAGGAATGAGCTTAAAAGCTGTATTTTTATTTGCAGAACACTTGTCAGTTATCATTTGTGTGGTTATTTGCATAAAGTCAAATAAATTATAATGTGGATTTTATAATATATTTATAGCATTTCATAACTTATGATATTATAAAGCAAAATGATATTTCTTTTGTATTTAGCATATTTTTCATCTTTTACTTTTTTCTTTACTTTTCTCCATTCATGATCATTCTAAAAACTGCTGATCCACTCAAACTATTGTGTTCTCTTCCAAGAATAATCTTTATTAAATGCACAGTATAGGAAGGACAGCCAGCTATGCTCAACTTTTTTCAGTGAACAAGTAGATAAGCAGTCACTTTTGCAGAATACAAGAGCAATATTTGTGCTAAAACAGTCCTTTGTTTGCTGCCATCTAATCCTTTCTTTTTTAATGTAAAATTTATTTTTACCAAAGTAACACATGCACAAAGCTTAAGAAATAAATAGTTCTGGAAGATTTATCATGAAATAAACAAACCCAAACTATACTCTTCTGTCTCCCCCTTTTCTTTTCCCTAAGTATTATATCCCAGAAACAACAACTTTAAACTCTTCTTCCTGATTTTCCTGGTATTTACCTCCATGCTTCTGATTAATATGTTCATCTGCCATTTTCTCACCTATCAGTTCTAGACATTATCTATTGGCTTCCTACTTAGGAATATGAGAATTTGTATTCCCATCACACAGACATATGCACACATCCCTGCTTTTTTTCCATCCTCCCATGAAATTGTTTCACATCTTAATCTTATTAATATTTGGTGCTTACATTTTTATGAAGATGTAACTATTTTTATAACTGATCCACAGAGTGTACATGATTATGTCTCCTTAAAACTTTATTTATCTTGAAGTTAATTTTTTAAAAGTTTCCATGTATCTTTTATTATTTTTTTCCCCTAAGTTTGCCAACTTAAAAAACTATAAAACTCTGCTCAATATATTCAGACATTTTTGGTCTATAAGTTCCATGTTTTTCCTTGGAGACATGTTTCCTGGAGACTTCTGGTCTCATATTGCATTGAAACCCAAGGACTGATATATGACTGTATAGCTGTTGGCCTAGGCCTTAATTCATTGATATCTAATTTACTTCTCTTATATGTTTGATCTCCGATTTCCTGGGTACCACATCTTCTTTACTGTTGTATTCCTTCATTGGGACATACATCTTCCAGAAGATTTCAAAGAAAAAGTATATAGGGAACAAACTTTTCTACTTTTAGTGTATCTAGAAGTATCTTTATTCTATTTTTGCACATTGATAATTTGGAAAGGAATCCTTCTTCTCAGTACTCAGGAAGATTTGTGCAATGTTTACCTAAGGTGGAGGGGGGAGGTGGGCATTGACAGGTAAAAAAGAGAAACTTAGTACAGTTTTACTTTGGATGTCTCTTATTATAAAGGCTGAACATTTTTGTTTTTACTTTTCTATAATGTTTGTTCATATTTTATTCATATGTTTTACCCATTTTTTAAAATTTGGTTGTTGGCCTTTGACTTTTTTATTTTTAGGAACTCTTTGTATATTAAAGAAATCAGTGCTTTTTTATGATAAGAATTGGTAATATTTTCCTGCAAGGACTCAAGGACCTGGAGGGTAATTTGATAGCATCTTTTAAAATAAAAAATGCATTCTACCCAGAAATTTAATTTATAATATCTATCCAGCGGATATATTCACACATGTGAAAAATGACTCAGAAACAGGGATATTCATCAAAGATTTGTTTGTAAGTAGCAAGATTGGAGGCAACCTAAGTGTCCATCAATAAAATCTAGTTAAATAAATCATGACTCTTATTTGGTGGAATATTTTGCAGCTATATATAAAGAATAAGATATTTCTAAATGTACTTACTGATAAGGACAGATCTCTAAGATATATTTTTAAGTTAAAAAAATAAGTTACAGGACAGTGTGTACTGTGGTTACTACTTTGTAATAAAAACTATGTATGTATGTAATCAATTTATGCATTAGAATATATGTGGAAGAATATACAGTAAACTGGTCCTCAGTAGCTGGAGAGCAGGAGTTAAAAATATGAGCTTCTTCTTTTTGAAACAGCTTTATTGATATACAAGTTACATACTATGAAAATCACCAGTATTAAGTGTATAATTCAATGAATTTATCATATTTAGCATATTTACAACTATCACCACAATTTAGTTTTAGAACATTTCCATTAGCCTAAAAAGAAAATTATGTCCATTTAGTTATTCCCCATCCCCACTCCCAGCCCTAGGCAACCACTAATCTACTTTCTGTCTCTCTATGTTTGCCATTTCCAGGCATATTGTATATGCTTTTATACTTTTTGAGTTTATATTTTCCATTGTGAATTTACACCTATTATTCAAAAATACATACCCCTCAGAATTATATAATTGATCCTATGATTATTTCCTCTTCTCATAAGAAGAAAATGCAGCATAAAAAAGTTAAAGGAAGTCTTTAGAAATATAGACAAGAAGTGAGGCTAGGAATAAAATCAGAACATTATGAAAACGATCCTTTCTCCTATTTTTATTGCGTCAGTATTAGACCTCATTTTGGCTTAGCATACACTGAAATTTAGGTTTAATCATTGTTCACATAAGTGTAAATCTCTGTAAAAGGTCAAAACATTTACCACTCAGAAGGGAAAGAACAAATCATTATACTGAAAAAAGATATGGGTATGAAAATAATGCTGTACAGGCACTTCACTTTTTATTGCCTTATTTTGTTAGAAAGCCATAAACACTAATATAATCTTGTCATATATTACAAAGGTTGACCATCTGCTAATGTTGAGATTAATAATCTATCCCATAGTTAACTCATAAAATCATACAAATTTAGATTTGGATGAGGTTTTAGAAATTTATCTATGACATTTTCCCAGATTTATTCCACTAGATACCAGCCAATCTAATTATGTTAGTGGTGACATGTTTAACCTTTGTGAAAGTCTCTGTATAGATTTATTTATAAGAATATTGTTGCTGTTAAAAAATCCAAGGGCCAAATTTGTGACCTGTTCCTTCTCAAGTGAATAATAATGCTTAATAACAAAAATAATAAGGATGATGATAGCAGCCTTTATTGAGTATTTGCTGTAAGCCATCACTGAGCTAGAGAAGTGCTTTATGTACATTATGGCTTTTAGGTTTCACAGTCACCTAGGATGAAGGCCCTATTTTTAATCCCATTTTCATTTTCAGGAAAGGAAATCCCATTATTTTCAGTAAATGAAATTTTTTCCTGGAGGTTAATAAACATGTCTAGTGTCACACAGCTACTAAATGAAAAGAGCTCAAATTTGAACCCAGTCTTTAATCAGCATGCTTTTGTGATATACATTGTTGCATTAGCCTCACTCCTGACTCCACGTTGTATTTTGTCATTTTGTTTTATTTATTTCACTTTTTATATTTCACTTTTTGTGTCTTGACTTGTAAAGAACCTTAAATCTTTTCTAGAAAGTGGTGGGGTTTAAATAAGCAAGCATATTGACTATTGTTTGTTTGTAGTCTTGTGCTTTATTAGGAGAGGAAAAAAGAAAAATATGTTTTTGTGAGTGTCATATTTTCTTTTGCCTCCTAAGGCCAGGTTTCCCCCATGGAACAGTTTGTTTTTGCCAGGATAAAGCAAGAGCTAATCAATCAACATTGATTGAGTCAATGTGGGGAATACAAAGAATTATGCTAGAGTTCCTGCCCTTTGGGAGCTTACATATTTAATTGTTGAGTGAAAACACATGCACAAAACCACAAACACGTGAAAAGTGATTATTAATGGCACTGATAATGGGCCCTTTAGGTATCATAAGTCAATGATTAAGGCAAAGAAGGCATTGTAGGGAATAGGTGTTTTTGTTTTTTTTAAAGAATCCCAATCCCTGAACCAAATCAAGAATTTTTAACATTTGAGTGCTTTGAAGAGTTCTATTTGGACAAGATGCTCTATAAGGTCTGCCCAAGTTAAAAATAATTTTATGAATCATACAGAAAGTACCATTTAGTACAAATTCCAAATAGTAAAAGGATAAGAGGTTTGTATGCAGGAGATACAGGAAAGCCCATAATAGGCATTGAGAGTAACTGGAGAGACAAGGGATGTGTGTGTGTGTGTGTGTGTGTGTGTTGTGGTTGCGGGGGGAAGAGTGAAGGAGAGAGAAAATTGCTGGCAAAGCAGTTACCCACAGCAAATTTTTCAAAAATGGATGCCTTTTCAAACGCTGTAGAGCGTCTGATAAAAACATTTTAAAGGAAATTTCCAGTATGCTATTAAAAATAAAACGGAGACTGTGAGGGATACTGTATAGAAAAGGGAGTCAATTTGAGAAGGCTTTCTTAATGCTTCTTCCATTTCTAATCAGTGGTGAAGATGGAGCTACCACTCCCATCCCCACTTGCTCTTTCAACTCCCCAGATGGTAGATCCTACCCTTGGTACCAGTTTTTGTACCAACTCTTTAATACATCGCTCAACCTGTGTTCTTTTCCATTCAGGTATTATGAATATTTCCTACGGGTCCCCACTAATCATCAACTGAGTGAGGTGAGAATCGCATCCTTCTCCACTTGTAACTTCAAGTGTCTGGAAGCAAAAGCGTATGTTTCAATCTGATGATGTCTACTTGCTTTGGAAATACTGTATTTACTAAGCAGTGGTCTTGGTTAACGGGGTAAAGTGTTTGTTTCTTTAAGAGGAGGGAGAGGTCTGCAAATAAAAGATGGCATAAAAAAAAAAGCTATAAAATAGTTTTTCCTTGGCCCGCCTAGGTCGAGGGGAGCCAACTTGGAGCCTGATTTGGAGGGAAAAGTGGAGGCTGCCTGGGGGCAGTCCTGCGGTCCAGTGACCACGCTCCCGAGGTCCAAAGCAGTGGGTGTGGAGGGTTGGTCGGTGTCGCACCCACAGCGCCCTACGAGGGCAACAGGGACTTCGGAGAGGAGCGTACAAAAGAAACGGAGCACGCCACGCTGCACAGCAGCAGGCCCCGGCCCACAACGCTGAGGGCGGAGGGCCTCATGCGCTCGGCGGCGCGTAGGAGGCGACGGCGGCGACGCGTAGGAGGCGACGGCGGCGGCGCCCACTCCCCCTCGTCCCCGCGCCCCGCCGCTCGCCGCTCGCCGCCCGCAGCCGGGCGCCGGCGCGCTCGGCTCTTTCCGCCGCCGCCGCTACCGCGCGCTGCCCCGTGCGCTCCGGCACCTTCGGCAATTTCCGTCGGGACCTGGCCGCCATTTTCTCTCCGCTTGTGTGTCTCGCCGGCTGCGTGGCTCGGTTCTTGTGAGCGAAGCTTTGTCCGGTTCGGCAATGGACGGGTAGGTAACGAGGCCGGCGAGGAGATGTGCGAGAGGGGAGTGGGGCCCGCCTTTGGCCCGGTCCGGGGTCCGGCCGAAACCCCCCGGCGGTCCCTCCCCAGGCTGGGCTGCCGTTACCCAACCCCCGCCCCATCGCACACACCCCTCCTTGGGCTTCCCCCTGGCGGGCTCTGGTCGAGAAAATGGGAAGAAAGCGGGCTCGTGGGCACGGCAGGCGTTGGGGAGACGGCGGGGCAACGACCCCGGAGAGGCAGCGGGCCCCGGCGGGGCAGCGGGGGATGGGCTCTGGGGGTCCCAGGACGTCTCGCCCGGCCCTGCCCCCTCTAGGAGCCATTTCGATCCGTAACCTGGGACCCGGACCGCGGGCGAGCGGCGCGGCTGGGAGCGGGTGTAGCGGCCGGAGAGCGAGGCCTGCGTGGGAGGCTCCCCGCGGAGAGGAGAGAGGTCCCCCACCCACCTAGGCCCCCCCCCCCAACCTAGGCCTCCCCAGCCGCCCCAAGCCTCCCCGGTCTCGCCTGGCCCGCCCCGCCCCGGCTGGGGGAGATGCCGGTGGCGGGAGCTCCCGGGAAGGCTGAGTGGGAGCCGCGGGGGAAGGGGGGGCGGGGAGGCGTGCGGTGGCGGGAGGAAGGGGGAGGGCAGATATCACACTCCTTTGTTTTCACTGGAGTCCGCTAGTGGGGGCGGGAGGCTGAAAAAACGCCTTTCTGTGTGGCCTAAGATCGTTCCAAGCTTGGCAGAAGGGCCCAGCAATTAAATCATCTCAAAAACGAAGTGTTTGTGGTCGACATCAGTCACATGGGCAAAGGCCAAGAGCCATGGCAGAAACAAGAGTAGATAGTCAACACAGGGCCATCTTTTCAGCTACTTTGACCAGTTTCTGGAAAAACAAAAACAACTCCAAAAAGCCAGAGCCGCGCTGCATCTTTGAGGTTGGCGATAGAGTGCTAAGTGAGGTGAGGTCAGGGCTTCGGGAAATGATACGGACCAGGGTCTCCCTGGTACTTAACGCTCCACATCTGAAAAGACTCTTTAATAATTTAACTCATTGTTAGCAAGGAGGCACCCTTTGGGGCGAAAATATAGCCGTATTCATCCCGTTTGGGGGCATAGGAAAACAGTATCACTTAAAAAGTACGTTTATTGGAATCATTGACAGTATTTGAAGGGTCAGAAGTAAACTGTGAGTTTATTTTAAGCATCTGGAGTTCGGTATTTTGTGAAGAAACTAAGTGCAGGTCACATAAAAGTTAACAGATTAACAAAATTTGAATCTTCCTAGAGGTTCTCTGGAGATTATTTTCCAGGTGAAACAAATCCAGAGAAGTTCACTCTTTCCCCCAAATCAATATGGAAATAGATGGCAAAACTTGCCCTGGAATTCATGTTTCCTGTTTCTATCAAGATTACTAAAGAGTTGAGTTAAGTTTTAAATTACTAATCAAAGGGTAAAGGGGCATTATAGGCTTTGGGGTTTTGTTCAGTTTGCTATTTGAAGTGTTAAAAAATACCAAAAGTGTGGTGAGTTTCGTCACACCTTTGAAAGTCATTTCTAGAAAGCCAAGTTGATTATGTGCCACTGACCATCTTTGTTTTCTGTCTGCATTGTGAGTGGAAAATTCATGAATGATGGACTACCCTAAAAAGTTTCAGTCAAACAGTGACCATTTAAAGAACAAGAGGTTGAAACTTTTTTTTTTTCATTACAGAATTGTCACTGAAGTTGCAGTTGGCGTGAAGGTAGGAAAAAAGTTTAAAACTAATGAAAACTGGATTCCTCAATCAACTGAGTATATTATCATCATTAGTGGAAACTTTCTGTTGGCTTTTGAAAACTATAATACAGCTTACAGAATTCAAGTGTAAAGTGTTTTGTTCAATTTTTAAAGTTGGTTTATATAAATAGTTTTAATCTAAATAGACAACAACCATAAATTTTTTTAGAAAGGCAGTCTGTGAGAATAACATTTTAAAATAGTCATGAATGGTGTTCAAGGAATTAAAAAAGCTTTCAGACATGGATTCTTGTGAATAGAAAATAACCCAATTTTCTGAGAGGAAATGATGGTTTTAAATGGACAGATAAGTGATTTGACCTAAATCATATAATTTTAGTAATCTAAGATTTTTTTTGCTCTGCTTTTGTCTTACGAAGACTAAAATATTTTCGCCAATAAGCAGCCTCATTAGAAATCAGTTACTCTGATCTTTAAAGAGAAAAGAAACTTGTTTAGGCAGTTAGCTTCAAATTTGAGTCAGAATTTATAAAGCTGGTTTGTGTGTCTGTGTCTGTTAAAGAAAGATAGGCCTTATGGTAGAGATTGTTTGGAATCTTTCCTCACTCATTATGGCCAGGAAAGCTACTCATACTTTAAACCTTAGTTCTAGTGCTTAGGCCTTTCATTTCCTTGAATCCTTGCATATTTTAACACCATGATGTATTATAAATTTTTGTTTGTAAGCCTTTTTGCCCTGTTAGGGCATCGTTCTTGTCTTACTTAAATCTTCAATTTTCCAAGCCTGACAACATCTTCCAAGCCTAGTACTAAGGTACTTGTTGGATGCAATGACATTTCCCCCCTTCAAGTGTGAGTAATCTTGAGACGCTGTGAGCTTAGTCCAGTTATGCTGACTGTTCCAAATAATTTTTGAAATTCTTAAAAATTTCATCCATAACAGTGTGATATTATTCAGAACGCTTTTGGAGATGTTTTGTGTTTTGCTTATTTTCTGTCCTCTGTATCTAGTAAACTAAGTACTTGTCCATGCTTTAATATTTAGGCTTGTCAAGTTCATATTATGTAGATTGGGGGGGAAATGATGAGCTCTTTGTGGGAAGGTGTATTTATTTTTATTTGGCAATGCTGTTTTTCTAAGTTGAGAGTGCAAGATGTAGATATTATAGTTACCATCCAAACAGCCTCTGGAAGTGAATTTTTTAAAAGAATAAATGATTCAAGTCTGAGTTGTCAACTGTTATTGGATGAGGAGAAAAGGAACTCACAGGACCCCGAACAAGGAGAGAGAAATGAGGATGCCTGGAAGAGGATGTACAGATTTGGTTTATTGGCAGTTTTCTGTATTAGTAGTTTGAAGAGAAAACATTAGAAAATGATATAAAAGTAATTGCTAGCCAATTTTTTTGTCCAGTGTTTAATATAAAAGTTTTGATAACTAAAGTTATGTTTTAAATTCTAGGATAATGGTTAAGAATTTTTGCTTTGGCGTCAGACTTAGGTACAAGTAATTAAGCTTTTATGAAATTAAAAAAAAATGTGCATGGTTAAAAAAAAAATTTAAGTGAAAAGTATTTCTCCCTGATAATCCAGTCCTGTTTCTTAGGTGTAGATGATTATGTTAACATTTTTTCCTGAAATTATTAGTTGATACATTAGCACACATATAAACATCCTTGTTTAGCGACACATATGGATTCATGCCATGTGTACTGGTCCATATCTTGTCTTTAAAAAAAGCTTTATTGAGATACAATTTGACATAAACTGCATATATTTAAGGTATACTAGTGTTTTGACATGTATACACCTGTGAAACTATCACCACAATCGAGATAATGAACCCCAGAAGTATCATTTTACCTTTCTGTAATCTCTCCCATCTGCCTTTCTTTCCCCAAGCAACCACTGATCTGCTTTCTGTCACTATAGATGAGTTTGCCATTTTTTAGAATTTTAAACAAATAGTCATACAGTATGTACCTTCTCTTTGCCTGGATTATTCCACTCAACATAATTATTTTGGGATTTCACCCATGTTGTGTATCAATAGTTCATTTCTTTTTATTGCTTTGTAGTATTGCATTGTATGGATATACAGCAATTTGTTTATCCACTCAACTCTTGATGGACGTTTGGATTGTTTCCAGTTTTGGGTTATAATAAGTAAAGCTTCTGTGAGCATTCCTGTGCAGGTCTTTTTGTGAATGTAAGCTTTCATTTCTTTTGAGGAAATACCTATGATTGGAATGGCTAGATCATATGGTTAGGCATATGTTTAACTTTTTAAGAAACTGCAAACTATTTTCTAAAGTGGTTATACTATTTTACATTGCCACCAGCAGGGTATGAGATTTCCAGTCCATCTACATCTTCTCCAGTGCCTGTTTTCTGTTTTTCTTGATTATAGAGATTCTAGTGGATGTGAAGTCGTAATCCCTTTGTGGTTTTAATTTGCATTTCTCTAACGTCTTTGGTGCTGAACATCTTTTCATGGGCTTTTTGCAAGCTGTGTATAATCTTTGGTACAGTGTCTTTTTAAATCTCTTGTCCACTTTTTAAATTGATTTATTTCTTTGAGTTTTGAGAAGTCTACATTTCTGGTTACAAGTTCTTTATCAGATATATGGTTTAAAATATTTTCTGCCACTTGTGTTTTCATTTTCTCCACAGTGTTTTGAAGAGCGGCAGTGCAGCAGTTTTTAATTCTGATGAACTTCAGTTTTACCAGGTGTTCTGTGGTGTTTTTTGTTTTGTTTTGTTTTTTTGGTTTGGTGTGGTTCATGCTTTTGGTCATACCTAAGCCATCTTCGTGTAACCCAAGGTCACGATTTTCTTCTCTGTTTTCTAATAGAAGTTGTATAGTTTTTAGTTTTGCATTTAAGTCTTTTTGAGTTAATTTTTTTTAATATGGTGCAATGTATGAATCAAGGTTTTTTGGGTTTCAATATGGACATTCAGTTTTTCTAGCAGCATTCGTTGAAAAGACTATTTTTTTCATTGAACTGGCTTTGCACCTGTGTCAAAAATCAATTATGTGTGTACGTATGATTCTATTTCTGTACTGTAGTCTCGTCCATTGACCCATTTTTGTCTACCTAGTAGCCAAAAACGTACTTAATTACTGTAGTTTTATATTAAATCTTGAAGTCAAGTGGAACTTTGTTCTTTTTCAAAGTTGTTTTGGCTCTTCTGGGTCCTTCACATTTTCCTATGAGTCAGTTTCTACAAAAAGGCCTGCTGGGATTTAATTGAAATTAACTTGAATCAGTAGAGCAATTTGGGGAAAATTAACATCTTAATGTTGAGTTTTCTCATCCATGAACACAATTTATCTTTCCATTTACTTAGGTCTTTCATTTCTTTCAGCATTGTTTTAGTTTTCACTCCATAGATTTTGTATTTTTTTGGTCAGATTTATCCTTATTTTGTGTTTTTTGGTGCTATCTTAAGTAATATTTTAAAAAATCAAAAGTCCATTTGTTAATATATAGGAATACAGATTATTTACACCCATTGCTCTTGTATTCAACACCTTTGCCAAACTCATGCCGTCAGATTTTATATATACACTGTTCATCATATTTTTTATTTGGATGCCTTTTGTTTTTTTGCCTATGGCATCTAGTAAAGTATTTAAATGATGAGAGCAGGCCTTCTTACTTTTTTCTGATATTAGGGTAAATACCTTAAATGATATATTTTTTTCTTAAAAGTTTGGTACAGTTCACTAGTGAAGCTGTGTGTGCCTGGTGTTTGTGGGAAGGTTTTAAACTACACATTCAATTTGTTGAATAGATATAGGACTATTCACATTATTTATTCTGGAGTGAGCTTTGGTAATTTTGTTTTCATAGAATTAGTCGGTTTCATCAAAGTTGCTAAACGTATTTGCATAGGGTTGTTTGTTGTACTTCATTTTTATATTTTTAGTATCTGTAGAATCTATAGTGATGTTGCCTCTCTCATTCCTGGTATTGTTAATTAGTGTCTTCTCTTTTCCCTATCAGTCTGGCTAAAGATTTATTGATTTTGTTAATATAAAACAAATCAGCTTTTGGTTGCATTTAGTTTTCTCTTTCCCATTTTATTGATTTCTGCTGTTTTAATGTTTTTCTGCTTTGTATTTACTTTGCCCTCTTAACATTGAAATTGATGTAGTTGACATATCTTTTCTAATACAGAGAGGTTTAATGCCATGTATTTTCATACAAGTGTTGCTTTCATGGCATCCCTCAAATTTTGACATTTATACTTCTTTTCATTCAGTTCAAAATGCATTCCAATATGTTTTTTTTATTTCTTTGGCCCATGGGTTATTGAGAAGTATGTTATTTGATTTCCAGGTATTTGGAATTTTCTATGTATTTTTCTGTTATTTATTTCTAATTTAATTCCATTGTGCTTAGAGAACATATTGTGTAAGACTTGAATCTTTGTAACTATTTTATTGTTTTATGGTTCAACTATATATTCTAAGTGCATTTGATAGGGATGTGCATTGTTATTGTTGGGTGATGTGTTCTATACATGTCAATTAGGTCATGTTTATTGGTAGTGTTGTTCAAGTGATCTGCTTTTCCTGATTTTTTATTGTTGTCACTTATTGAGAAAACGATATTGAAATCTATATTGTGCATTCATTTGTTTTTCCTTGCAGTTCTACCAGTTTTGGTTTTATGTTTTTGAAGTTATAATTAGTACATAAACGTTCAGGACTACTACGTCCTCTTGATTCATTGACCCCTTTATTATTATGCAATGACCTTTTTTATCCCCAGTAATCTACTTTGCTTTAAAATTTAAAATTTAAAAAAAATTCTTTTCTTTTTTAAAAATTTCTTTGCTTTACTTTTTCTGATATTAATATAGCCATCTTGGCTTTCTTTTGAATACAGTTTACGTGGTATATCTTTTTCCATTATTTTACTTTCAGACTATTTGTATCCTTAGATTTTAAAGTGTATTTCCTGTAGACAGCATAAAGTAGAGAGTTGGTTTTTAAATCCTATCTTAATGCCCTCTTCTTTTGGTTGTTGAGACGCTTCACATTCAATATTGTTATATTAATATGGTTAGTTTTAAAAGTACCACTTTGTTGTTTGTTTTCCATTTGTCCCTTATGTTCTTCGTTCCCTTTTTTTTCCTGCTTTCTTTTGGATTGAGTAATTTTTTAAATTCCATTTTAATCTCTTTATCTGGTTAGCTTATAGCTGTCTTATGTTGATAGCTGTTTTAGGATTTATAGCATACATCTTTAATTTAGGACAGTCTTAAGTAGTATTTATGCTACTTTACATATACTATGTGAATATTAGAATACTCCTCCTCCTTTGGCCTGTGTACTATTATTATAACATTTTACTTCTATGTGTTATAAATTCTATACGGCATTCTTTTTATTTGTTTAAACAGCCATTTATCTTTTAAAAGATTTAAACAACAAGCAAAATAATCTTTTACTTTACCCTTAACATAGTTATGCACATGCATTGGATACTCAGGGAGGAGTCTCTGCAGATTTCCAGAGTTCTCTCCGTGCAACTGTCTTTGGAACTCTGCCATACAAACTCTAGTTGCTTTGGTCTCCTTGGATTCTTGTCTCTTTCTTAACTCTCAGGGAGTTTTCCAGGTTCGACCTGGTTTCCTTATCTGAGCTGTGCCTTGACCTGGACTTTTTCTCAAGTGAGTAAGCTGGGACGATGATGGCCTTACCTCATGGTTGTTTTCTGACTCTCGAGGAATCATTGTTCATCATTGTCTGATATCCAGTGGTCTTGAAGAACATTGTTCTATATATTATGAATGATTTTCTTTTTCTTTTATTTTATTTCTCAGTTGGGCAAACTGGCCCATGTTATACCTTCTTGGCCAAAAGTAGAAGTTCACTTTTAAAAAAAAAAAATTATGTAATATCTCTGCAGTAATAAATTTATCTTATTCTTTGTTCTATGGATGCACCACAGTGTAGTTGCTTGACATACCACAATTTAGATCCACACTGATGAACACTTTGGTTTGATTCCCTTTGCAGTTAAAAACTGAGCATACTAAAAATAGAAGTAAAAATGCAGTGTCAAATGAAATTTACAGTTAAAAAGTTTGTTAAAACCACAATGCCACAAGTTTCCTTACTCATTTGTTTTCTACAGTTGTGTATGGGAGTGCCTGTTTTTCTACACCCTTACCAATCCTGGGTTTTAATAAAAATTCAGAATACTAGCTAATTTCATGGTAAAAAAAAAAAGTTTTGTAATTTGTATTTTGAAATGGGTGAGATTTTAAAAATTTGACTTTGTTTCTGTGAACTGCCTCTTTGTATATGTGATCTATTTCAATGATTATCTTGTTTGTTACAACTCTATATAAAAAGAAAATTGATTCATATGCATCATAGGTACTTTTTTTGCAGTTTCTTACTTTTTTACCTCATACAGTTTTGGGCATCTAGGTGTGTTTGAATTATAAAGTAGTATAACTTAATATTTTTGTCTCTGATACTTAAACATTTTTAATTTCAGTTTCTTTAAAAATGAGATAATAAGTTCTGAAGATTGAAAGTGATTATGGGTAGGGCTTCCCTGGTGGGTCAGTGGTTGAGAGTCCACCTGCCGATGCAGGGGACACGGGTTCATGCCCTGGTCCGGGAAGATCCCACATGCCACGGAGCGGCTGGGCCCGTGAGCCATGGCCCCTGGGCCTGCACGTCCGGAGCCTGTGCTCCGCAACAGGAGAGGCCACAGCAGTGAGAGGCCCGCGGTATCGCAAAAAAAAAAATGATTATGCATAAAAAATATTTTCCGTGAATTAGGTCCAAAAGAATATCCAATTTTTATAGCTTTAGGTTGTGTTGAAATCTCATTTTTCATTATCCTTATAAATGTGCTGTAGAGTTAGTCAATTCTCAATGATTTTAGACTCCTTTCTATTTGGTCAGGTCAGTGAGACTGTAAAACAAGAAAGGAAATTTGTGAATTTTTAATGTGAAGTTTTGTTGCATTTGTTTAAATTTTTTTTTATGTTCTTTGTAATTTGTTTCAGAGGCTTCATTTCTGTACTCTTAACCATTTTGCCTTTGAAATCCTTGCAGAATAATGGGCCCAAGTAGTTAGCTTTTTTTCAAGTTAAATTTCACTAGAATTTTGAAAGCACTGGTTGTAAATTGCTGAACACACAGACAGTTTTAAGTTGTGATATGACTATTTTATTCATCATCATTGGCTTTCGTAGATAATTACAGTAAAATAATGCTAGAGAAAACTTTTTTTGTAATAGCTGAACATAAATGATATATAACAGGTAGGTTAAGAAAAATTGTGTTGTTTGGGTTTTTAGACTTTGAGTTTTCTTAAAACGTTACATAATGCTTGCTAGGGTATTTGTATTAGAATTTCAAATTAGAGGCATTAGTATGTCTGCAGAATGTCAGCACTGTGTTAAAGACCGGTGATTCAAAGACATTAAGAATAGAATATATGCGTCTTGAGGGCAGAGACCTTTTTTGTTTTATTGTTTCTGTGTCATCAGTAGTGCCTGGTAAACAGTACCTACTCAGTATATATTTAATGATTATTGAAGGGTCTCTGGCTTCAACATGCTCATAATCTCATGAGCCACTTATCAGTAAAAAGGTAAATATCAACTTTATTGCACAACATTCTTCCTTTTTGCTGGAGATCCAAAAGAGCTGTATCTTTTAGAACCTCATCTAGTTGAAGAAATAAATATACAAGGTTTAAGCAAATGCCCTATGGTTACGTTAGGGAAGATTGGTTGGTAGTTGTGACCTGTGTATTGTAAATGTTTGGGAGCAGAAGTGAGCAGTATATGCTGAGGGGAAGACATGGCCAAAGTTTTGTCAATAGGCTGGCACAAATTCATAGCCATTGAACAGTTTAGCTGAATGATATGGATTTTACAACAAAGGGTTTGTGTAATATATGGGAGGGAGAGAAAAAACAGAATGGCCGATAGGTTGGAGAAAATTTCAAGTATTTCATGTGGTAGGCAGTATTCCATATATCTGTAAGCTTCCATACATGAAAGTAGCTCATTATTCTGCTACCTTTAGAATGTGGAGGCTGAGCTGCAAAATAGTTGGCTTTGGTACTGTATGGAGCACCATGAATTAGAACATAGTCGTTAACTATTCTAATCTCTTACTTAGTCCATTTATGTTCCTAAGCTGTAGTAGCTTTCTTAATTTAGTTTCAGACAAACTTCATTAAGGGCTAAGGTGGTTAGGTAATATTTTTACTTTTAAAAGTAATAAAATACAACAGTTATAAAAGGTATGTGTTTTTGAGCAATGATTCGTTTTATAACTGTTGTGGTGAATTTTAAACATTAAAAAAAGACAGTAGTATCATGAAGTGTTATTTATATGTCATTCAGTCCCAACAATCATCAACGAACAACCCATTGCTAATACTTAGGAGATCCACACTCTACTTTTCTCCTGTATTATTTTGAGAAAAATTCCAGGTTATTTGTTTCATCCATAAATGTTTTGGTGTGTCTCTTTAAAAGATAGGGTCGGTCCTCCCTCTCTTTCTGTTTTAAAGAAATACAATCACAGTACTGTTAGTGTACCGCCCCCCCCCCAAAAAAAAAATAGCAACAATTGCTTAATGTTCTTAAGTGCCAGATTTGTGTTAAGATTTCTATTTGTCTCATGAAAGTCATAATATTTTTACAGAGTTCATTTTTCGTGGTGGGGAGGGATCAGGATCAAATAAGATCAACACATTCAATAAATTGACATGCCTTTTAAATTGCTTTCAATTTACGAATTCTCCTTTTATCACTGTGAGGTTTTTCATAATTACATTTCGTTTTCGAAGAAAACTGGTTGTTGGTCTTACAGAGTTGTCCATAGTCTGCGTGTACTGATTGTATTCTGATATTATAATTATTGTGTTGTCCATATATGTCAATTGGTAGATGGATTTACAGACCAACAGGTTCTCATTCTGTTTTTAGTAATATTTTATAAGTGGTGATATGTTTTTCCATTAGAAGGTATATGATATCTGATTTTTTTTTGCATATGTCTGTGTGATGTTTTTTTCCAAGAACACTTTTTGTAACAACTTTTTCTTGTTTGTCTATGCTCAGCATAGTTTGCTTAATAGACATCTCTTTGTCAGCATTCTTAAAGGATATGTACAAAGAAGTATATCTTGCAAGTCCAATTAAATTTTCTACAATAGAAATATATTAAAATTGAACATAAATAGGCATTACTGATTGTGGACAAGAAATTTTTTTTTCAGTGAAGGGCTTGTCAAAAGCACGTGATTTAGAATTAACAGACTAGAATTGGCCTCTAACATTGAACAAGGTAACCTCTGAGTTTCAGTTTTACAACTTTTAAGATGGATTTAACAGGACTTACCTCAGAAGTTATGTTGAAGATTGAATATATGTAAAAGATCTAGCACAGAATGGCCGAAAGTGCTCAAATGATGGTGATGCTTGGTATTGTAGTTCTTTAATTTGTAAATCCCATTTAGAAGGAGAACCTTATTAGAAGTCAGCTTTGAAGTTTTTATTTTTTGTTACTGATTTCTAGGAGTTTTTATATATTGTGGGTACTAAAGCTTTGTTAGTTACATATCTGTATATATATACAGATAAATTCCTTCCTGTCTGTGGGTTGTTTTTTTTGCATTGATGAATAGAGTAGGAAATTTTAACATTCAAGGTTTTATACTATATAGTCTTCTGGATTTTATGTTGAAATTTTTTAAATTTTGATTTTCACATTTAGGACCTCAGTTTACCTGTAATTTAATTTTTGTGCAGTGTGTTGTAAATGGCTAACAAATCTGGTACAAACTCAGTTGAATGGTTCATGTTTTTCCTACTGATCTGCAGTGTTAGTTGTCAGGTTTCCATATATGTGTGAAATTTTCCCTGGGCTATCTCCTCTGTTGTGTTGTCTATTATTGTCTTACTACCTAAATGTCTTAATTTAATGTGACATCACAGTAAATTTTGGAATCATGGAGAGTGAATTTTGCAACTTCAGAATTGTCTTGGCATTTTCTTCACTGTATATATATTTTTAAGATCAGTTGGCTAAGTTCCATAAAGACTTTTCAGGTTTTGATTATAGTTGTACTAAGGTTATAAGTTAATTGGAGAGTATTGTATTTGTGTTATCAAAAAAATAAGATGGCAGAGCTGGAGAGAGCAGTGAGTGATATTTCTTTGAAGAATTTTTCCCTTCATACTATTTTGTTTAATTATAAAAGACATGCTTAATGCAGAAACTTAATGCTTTAGGAAAAAAGGGAAATAAGTTAATTCACTGATAATTTTACCAAAGCTAATCAGCATTGTATGTACTTCCCATCATTTTCCCTACATGTTAGAAGGATTTTTAAAAGCTTATGTGTAGGCATGAGGAAAGAGAGAAGCTTATTTGCCAGTTTGATTTTTTCCAAAGTTATTGATTTATTCAGTACTTTTCTATTTCTCAGAATTTTATAGCATTTTTTAATTCTCTCTTTTTAAATTTTCATTAACAGTACACATTCATATTTTATCCCTTTGTTTTTCTTATCAGAGACCTTATTTTACTGGTCTTTTCAATTTTGTTTGTTTCATGATTCACTAATTTCTGTTGTTTTTTTCTGCCCACACTAGATCTATTTTACTGTATTATTATTTTTTGTCGACTTTAAATTACATCCTGAACATGTTTATTTTCTTGTTTAAAAATGCATTCAAGGTGAAGAAAGATCAGTTGATAGTTTGGGCAGTAAGCTTTGACTTTTAGAGTCCTTTTTATCTTTTTCTTTTTTTTTTTTAATTAAGATTGAGGTGTAATGTAAAAACATTGTTATTTTCAGGTGCACAACATGAATTGATGTATGTATATATTGTGAAATGATTACCAGAATAAGTTTAGTTAATATCCATCACCATACATAGTTAAATTATTTTTCTTGTGATGGGAATTTCTAAGATTTGTTCTCTGCAACTTTCAATTACACAGTATTGTTAACTGTATCAGCATGCGGTACATTATATCATCAGGAGTCATTTATGTCATAACTCCCAAGTTTGTACCTTTTGACCACCACCTTCACTAATTCCTATCCCCCCTCCGTCCCCCACTAAAAGGCCTAGCTGTGCTTCTGGATACCACTGTTCTCTGTATCTGTGAGTTCAGTGTTTTGGGTTTTTGTTTTTTTAAGAATCTACATATAAATGAGATCATATGGTGTTTGTCTTTCTCTGACTTGTTTCACTTAGCCTAACGACCTCATTTGCATGTTGTTGCAAATGGTAGGGTTTTCTTCTGTTTATAGCTATATAGTATTTCATTGTATAGATTAACCACATTTTCTTCATGCGTTGATGGAGACCTAGGTTGTTTCCATGTCTTGACTGTTGTAAATAGTGCTACAGTGAATACAGGGTGCAGATATCTTTTATAGGTAGTGATTTTATTTCTTTTGGGTAAATACTTAGGTGGTATTGTTGGATCATACAGTTGTACTTTTTAAAATTTTTTGAGGAACCTGTTTTCCTAAGTGGGTACACCAATTTACATTCCCATCACCAGTACACAAGTCTTCCTTTTTCTCCACATCCTCGACAGTGCTTGTTATTTCTTATGTTTTTGGTAATACCCATTCTAACAGGTGTGAGATGATATCTCACTGTGGTTTTGATTGGCATTTTCCTGATTAGTGATGTTGAGCACCTTTTCATGTTCCTGTTGGTCCTTAGTGTGTCTTTGTAAGAATGTCTATTTGTGTCTTCTCATTCTTTAATCGTACTGTTTTTTTTTTGAGTAGTATGAGCTCTTTATTTTTGATACTAACTTTCTATATATGATTTGTAAATATTTTCTCCCATTCAGTAGGTTGCCTTTTCATCTTGTTGATGGGTTCCTTCGCTCTACAGAAGCTAAAAGTCTGATAGTCCAAATTTATTTTTGCTTTCGGTGTCAAAGCCAAAAAGTCATTGCTAAGACTGATGCCAAGGGGCTTAGTTATACTAAATCCTTAGTTTGATAAGGATTGCATTGAATCTGTAGATTGTTTTGGGTAGTGTGGACATTTTGACAGTATTCTTCCAGTCCATGAGCATGGAGTATCTTTCCACTTATTTGTGTCTTCTTCAATGTGTTTCATCAACATCTTACATCTTTTTCACATTTTTAAGCTTTGTGAAAGCTCTTCAAGGTATACAAAAGTAGGGTGAATGGTATAATAATATACTTTCTTTGCCTTCCTGTGGGAGAATATTAAAGCAAATCTCAGTGATTATTTTATACCATTCCTAAATACTTCAGTGTGTATCTTTAATACTTATAATCTCTTAAAGATGACATTTATATTATCATACCTAATAACATTTTAAGTAAGTTGAAGTATATTTGACATATAATATTATGTTTCAGGTGTATAACATGATTCAAAATTTACATATATTACAGATTGATCACCATAACCGTCACTGTAAAAAATTATCATAATATTAATTATATTCCCCAAGCTGTACATTACATCCCAGTAACTTATTTATTTTATAACTGGAAGTTTGTATCACTTAATCTCCTTCACTTATTTTGCCCAATCCCACCCCATCACTAAAATAATTTCTTAATATCATCTAATGTCTAACAGTAGTCAAAGTTTCCCAGTCACTTGAAGTCTTATATTTTCTTTTTGAATCAGAGATCAAGGAAAGTCAACATGTTGATCTGGTTCTTTTAAGTCTATTTATAAGTCAGTTTTCCTTCTCCCTCCCCCTTTCTTGATTTTCTTTGTTAGAGAAACTGGGTCATCTATTGTGTACAATTTTCAGAAAATTATAATTTTGCTTGATTATACCTCCATGTTGTCATTTTGTATGTTTCTCATGACCTGTATTTCCTGTGTACTTGTAGTTAGATGAGGCTTGATCAGATTCAGGTTTAATTTTTAGCAAGAATATTTTATAAATGTACTCTGTAATTTCCACACCAGGAGGAACATGTCTAGTTACCTCTTTGTGATGTTTTATCAGTAGGTTCAGTACTGACATTTATCAGTAGGCTCAGGTGTCCTCAGCTTGATGCATCCAGTATAGAGTGCTCTATCATCCTTTCACCTAGTGGGCTTTAGTAGCTGATAATTGAGTAATTTCATTGGGTATTGCAAAAATGGTGATATTATTTTTTTTCTCCATTTTTCTTTTGGAAGAACTTTTTTCATCAAATATTTGGTCATACTGAAACACCCTTATTAAAAAAAAAGCAGGGTAGATTTTCAGATAAAAAATTTTTCCTCATGAGCTGGTAACTCCAGTAAATCCAGTGTAATGTGAGTTCTTTAGCGTTGATGTTAGGTCGTTGTGAAGGCAAGGATTTTTATGTTTATTCCAGTCTTATTGCAATGATCATTCCTTTAAAAATGTTTAAATTTTCTCATCTTGGGGCCAGCAGCAGCTCATAATACCAGTAATTTTGATACTTACCTAAAGTATCATTTCTTCCTCCAAAACTTCAATTAGCCATTTCTTTCAAAAGAATGGTCCTTTGGTGAGACCTGGTCCTTAGAGACCACAGTAATGTGGGTGCAAAGGTGCCAGTTGTTTTTAGGTTGTTATTGTTTCAAGATTTTTTCAATTCACAAAGCTAACACAATTTTTTTGAGGCAAATATGTTTGAACTCATTTGTTTCCAGTTTGTATGTAATTTTACAATTTTTTCTCTTCCAGTTTTTTGTTTGTATCTCTTGTATGTTGTAAACTCTCATTTGCTAGTGTTAACATAATTGCATATATACCAGTTTCTTTAAAAAGCAACATCAGTGTTAACGTTAACATTGTAATGCAGTTTTAAGATGTTTGCAGTTATTTTTGTCCTTAAAGTGTGTTTCACAAAGAATGTATAGTAAAATCACAGAATTTTTAAATCTATTGAGATAATTTTGTGTGCGGTTCTACCACTAAGCTAATAGTTAGGTTTATTCGTTACATTTTGGTTTTCATTTTTAGGGAATTTCATGTTGAATAAATTTTCCAAAGTCAGAACTGCAAACAAGGTACATTCATAGATGTCTAGTCTTTCACTCCTGTCCACTCTACTTTGCTTTTTCTATCCCCTTATAGGTTTTTGGCTTATTCTTTTATTTAATAGAAGTAAATGTGAATTTCTTTTTATGTGCTAACTCCCACCACCTTAGGGAAAAGGTAGCACAGAATACACAGGGTTTAATATATTACCTTTTTTACTTAATGAGAAATACACTCTGGAAATCACTCCATGGGTATATGTGCAAAATCTTCTCATTTCTTTATACCACTGTATAGAAAGTATGCAAGTGTCTCAGTTCCCCCTCGCCATAGTATAGTATATTGTCAAATGCTTGGGGTTTTGCCAGTCTGAGAGGTGAAATGGTATCTAAATCTGGTATTAATTTCAATTTGTTTTTACTGTGAGCAAGATGAAACAACTTTTCTGTTTAAGGATAATTTTCATTTAGTGTGTGCTGAAAACTAATTTTATTTCTTGCCAATTTTTTTATGAGTGACTGGTCTTTCTAAATTTTCATAGGAATCTGTATTTGAAGTTTTGATTCTATTTTTGGCTCAGGTTTTTAGGAACAGTTTCAAAATTTTATCTGAATAAACTACAACAATTAGATTTTGTTCTATTTTTCTTTTTTCTCTTATTTTCATTAAAATATGTTTATTGTGTTTGACCAGATATTATGATCTGTATGATTTCTTCTCTATGGAACTTATTGAGGTGTTAATTACATAGTATGTGATCCACTTTTGTGACCTACATATTCATATATAAACATAAAAATATTTTCTTCTGAAAAATTTTAAAGTCTTATCTCTTGCGGTTGTCTCTTAATTCATCAGAAAAAATTTAATTCATTTATTGTACGAGGTGGGGATCCAATTTCATTTTTTTTCTTTTTTACTCTTATAGAGATAGCCAGTTAAAACATGCAGTGTCATTTTTTTTCACATTACAGATATATATTTTAGGGTAAAGGTCAAGCCACTATAACAAAATGGAAATGCAGAACGTAGTGGTGTAAATAACCTAGAAGTTGATTTTTCATAAGTGAAAGTCCTGCAGTTGTAAGAAAACGGTATCAGTATGCTCCATGAGGTCATTAACTGGGCTAAGTTTTTTTCATGATCTAATGATATATAATTATGCTTTTTTTGTTTTCCTTACCTAATTCTCACCCAAAGTTTGTCTGTTCTGTTGTCTTGTTTTCAAAAAATCAAATTTTGGTTTTATTGATCCTCTTCGGTGTGTCATTATATGTATTTTATATTTTTATTGGTTGTATGAGTTTGTGCTTTCACAGCTTTAAGCAGGTAGGTAGCACTCAGTCCACCTCCTTTGTAGCACCTTTGTGTTCGTGGAGGCCAGAAATACATGAGTGAGAACCTTCCTTTCTCTTTGAGAATCTAATTTTCCTCAGGAACTTGATATTCACATCCTTGTCCCATGCCTTTCTGTCATGGTTCTCTCTTCTCCAGAGGAGAAAGTTGTTGGGCTAGTCTCAGTCCTGAAACCTGTCAGAGCCCAAGGACTGTGATAAGATGTTATCTCTGTTTTTCAAATGAGTAAGTTAACGTTTGGAACACATAAGTAATTTACCAGTGACATAGTAGGTGGAAGCTGAACTACAGAATCCTGTTTCTTAATGCCATATGGCATGGTTGTCATAGAAACAAAGAAAACTAGGTTAATTCATCATATCAATCGACTAAAGAAGAAAAATCATATGATCATATCACTAGATGAGGAAAAAACATTTGACAGAATTCAGCACCCATTCATGATAAAAATTTTCAAACTACAACAGAGGGGAACTTCCTCAACTTGACAAAGAGAACCTACAGCTAACATCATATTAATGGTGAGAAACTCCGTACTTTCTCATGAAGATCAAGTACAAGGCAAGGATGTCCCTCCCTTCTCACCACTTCTTTTCAACATCGTCCTGGAATTCCTTGCTGATGCAGTAAGGCAAGGAAAGGAAATTAAAGGTATACAGATTGAGAAGGAAGGTATAAAACTTGTTTGCAGATGACATGATAGTCTATGTACAACATCCAAAACAATTGACAAAAAATTTAATGGAACTGATAAGTAGTTATATTGCAGGATTGCAGGGTACAAGGTTAATGTATTAATAGGAAAGTAAATTGTTTTCCTGTATACCAATGGGGAGCAAGTGCAATTTGAAATTAAAAACAAAATACAGTTTACATTAGCACCCCCAAATTTGAAAATCTTAGATATAAATCTAACAAAATACGTATAAGATCTACATGAGGAAAACTACAAAACTTTGATAAATGAAACCAAAGAACTGAGTAAACGTGGATAGATATTCCACATTCATGGATAGGAAGACTCAGTGTTGTCAAGATGTCAGTTCTTCTGAAATTGATATATAGATTCAGTACAATCCCAGTCAAAATTCCAGCAAGTAGTTACATGGATATCAACAAGCTGATTCTGAATTTTTTTTTTTTTTTTGCTGTATGCGGGCCTCTCACTGTTGTGGCCTCTCCCGTTGCAGAGCACAGGCTCCGGACACGCAGGCCCAGCGGCCATGGCTCACGGGCCTAGCCACTCCGCGGCATGTGGGATCTTCCCAGACCGGGGCACGAACCCGTGTCCCCTGCATTGGCAGGTGGACTTTCGACCACGGCGCCACCAGGGCAGGCTCTGATTCTGAAATTTACATGGAGAAGCAAAAGATCCAGAAAACCAACACAGTATTGAAGGGGAATAACAAAGTGGAGAATAACAAAGTTGGAGGACTGATGCTACTCAACTTCCAAGATTTAATATGAAGCTACAGTGATCATGACAGTGTGGTTTTGGTGAAAGAACAGACAGGTTGATCAGTGAAACAGAATGGAGAGCCCAGAATAGAGCCCCCCCCCCCCCATAAATATAGTCAACTTATTTTTGACAAAGGAGCAAAGGTAGTCTCTCCAATAAGTGCTACTGGGACAGCTGAACATAACATGTACAGAAGAATGAATTGAGACACAGATATTATACTCTTCACAAAAAATAACTCAAAATGGATCATAGACTTAAATATAAAATGCAGAACTATGAAATTCTTAGAAGATAAGGTAAGAGAAGATCTAGATGAGTTGGGTATGGAGATGTTTTTTTAGGTACCACGCCAAAGACATAATCCATGAAAAAAATAATTGATAAGCTGGACTTTTGCAAAAGATACATGTGATAAAGGGCTGTTATCCAAAATATACAAAATCTTTTAAACTCAGCAATAAGAAAACAACCCGATTAGGAAATAGACCAAAGAACTTAACAGACATCTTACCAAAGAAGATACACAGATGGCACATAAACATATGAAAAGATGCTTCACATCATATGTCATTAAGGAAATGTAAACTGAAATAACAATGAGATACTGCTACACTGTCAGAATAGCCAAAGTCTGGAACACTGGAAACAATAAATGCTGGCAAGGATGTGGAGTGTCAGGAATTCTCATACATTCCTGGTGGGAATGCAAAATTATATAGCCACTTTGGAAAACAGTTTGGCTCTTCTTGCAAAACTGACCATACTCGTACCGTACGATCCAGCAACTCCTTGGTATTTATCCAAAGGATTTGAAAACTTAACATATACACAGAAACCTGCACGTGGATCTTAATAACAGCTTTAGTCATAATAGCCAAAACATGGAAGCAACCAAGATGTCCTTCAGTAGGTGAATGGATTAATAAACTGTGGTACATGTCCCAACAATGGGGTATTTATCAGCAGTGAAACAAAATGAGTTATCAAGCCATGAAAAGGCATGAGGGGTACGTGGTCCCGTAAATGTAAATTACTAAATGAAAGAAGTCAACTGAGAATGCTACATACTATGTGATTCCAACTGTATTATGAAAAAGGCAAAACTGAGGAGACAACAAAAAGATCAGGGGTTGGGAGGAGTTTGGATGAATAGGCAGAGCACAGAGGATTTTTAAGGTAGTGAAGATACTGTGTATGATGTTATAATGATGGATATGTCATTACACGTTTGTCCAAACCCTTAGGTATTAAAATGTATGGTATTAAACCCTTAGGTAACTGAACTTTGGGTGATTATGATGTGTCAAAATAGGTTTATCCTTGGTGGTAATTGTTCCAGTCTGGTGGAGGATGTTGATAATGGGGGAGGCTATGCATCTTTGGTGGCAGGGGGTATATGGGAAATCTGTTCCTTCTTCTCAGTTTTATTTTAAACCTAAAAGTGTTCTAAAAAATTTTTAAAAAAATACTAGGAAATATTTTTGTTGTCGATAGTGAACCAGTAATGGATGTCAGCAGTTCTTAAACTTCAGCATGCATCAGAAGCATCTGAAAGGCTTTTTAAAACTCAGGTTGTTGGATCCTGTCTCCATTGTTCTGTTCAGTACATCTAGGATGGATCTGAGAACATATGTTGCTAAGGAAACTTCCAGGTCTAATGCTGCTCTAGGGACCACACTTCAAGGATCTCTAAAGTGTCTAATTCTGTATATCATATCATGACCTTATAAAACAGTGTCATGCTGAATCTTCCATACTTTGATTAAAAAATTAAATATGATGTAAATACGGTATTAATGTGACTTGATACTATGGTTTTATTTTTCTCATGCTCGTATTTCTGTGAACTTGATGCTAACAAGTAGAAAGCTTTTAAAAGGGATGATGTATAAATATTTTTTCATCACTGTGATACTTATTATAATACAGCTTATTAAAATATGTTTAACACAAATTAACAAATTTTATGGTTAATCTGGATTGTTTTGGATTTTCTAAAATGCTTTGGTAAATTATCTCCTTTGTACGTTTTTTTTCCACTTTGGTGGTTGCATTTAACTTTGTCCTGATTGTTTGTCTAAATCAGCTAGTGTTGATTTAGTTATTTTAAATATTAGTCTGCTCACACATACTTTTGTATGTACACACATTTTTAAAGTAGTTGAAACAACATTGGTTGGTTTGAACAACGGTGCAGTTCTGAGAACATACGATTTATAACCTTTTCTTTAAAGTATTTAAAAACATGATTCAATCTCTTTATATTGGTGGAAGGAAATTTCTCATTCCATAGGTTTTTGCCTTTGTTTATAGTGTTCTAGCCATTGGAATATATACCTAATTGTTTAATTTTAATGATTATGAAAATGAATTGTCCAGCTCATGTAAATGAGTTGTCCATCTCACCAGTGTGAAGTTCTCATTTTCTAAAGACCTGAGTTATCTGGATGAGTAAAGGGCTATGAGGCTGAAGGATTCACAGAGTGTCTGTGAGAAAGTCCAGCTGCTGTGGCATTAGTTTGTTTATTTAAAAAAATGATGTAGTTCTCCAAGCCTTCTGATTATGAAACCTAATCAGTTTTCCTATTTATTGTCTGTTGGACTTGGGTGAATGGAAGGAAGGAAACACTGTTGGCTTTGTGGAAAAGGAAGAGATGGATAGGAGAGTGGAGTTAACTTTTTATTTTAGGGATTAAATTTTTTATTCCCAGTAGTGTAACACCTGACATTTGTTTTTCAGTGACACTGTTTGAAAAGTTACCAGATAAGTGACAGACTTTCAGATTAATATTTTTAAATGTAAAGGGGTCTTATGCTAATTTCTTCTTGTTTTAACAGAGAGGATCTGACGAACTACTCTCAGGCAGTGTTCTCAGTAGTCCAAACTCTAACATGAGCAGCATGGTGGTTACAGGTAAGTGTTAACTCTCTTTTAACAGGCTCATTATTTGCCATTTTGCAGAGCAGAATGTTAAAAGTTTAGTGTTTTACCAGAATAGCCTTTGTTTTTAAATACTGTGTTGAAACAGTTTAGAGAAATTTTACTGTACTATGTATGTGTCAAGTGAAAAAACCTGAATTGGGTGATTTGTGGGCAAGTAACTAAATCTGATTGCTTTTTTTTGTTGTTAGTCACAAAAGTGTAACCTTTTTTTCTTTCATGTTACAAGTTCCCTCACTCTCACTCCTTTTGTACTTTTGTGCTTAGCTTCTATTGTGTGTCATAAAATATTTTTAAGTATTTTTTCTCTAGCCCACAAATCCTAAAGCCCAAACTGTAAAAAAAAAAAAAAAAAAAAATACAATAAGATTCAGTTGCATAGCTGTTTTTTTAATGCTTTAAATCTTTTTTCTGTGTGGTAACAGTATTTGTAACTCTTTGGATTGGTTTCCTTTATTTACTTGGAAATATAAAATGATTTATTTAATCTTCATAGTTAGGGTGTTTAAGCTTTATATGTTTGAAACATTACTGTTGGTTGATTGTAATGTCTGTCTACAAATAAATATAAACGAATTTTTAGAGCTTAGTTTTATGGCCAGTGGACCAAATTTAAATCTGATGATGACTGAATTAATTTGCCCTATAACCCTACATTTTATATTATTACTTAAAGTCAAAGTTTCTTTCTTCTAAACCCTTTTCTGAGTTACTTGTTTGAGGAATCATATTGGGCAATATAAAGATTGTAAGAGAATGGAAGCATTTTGATTTCCTTCAGGTAGCCATGTTTGTGTATATGTACACCTCAGTGCACACGTGCACATCCCTGACAATTAAGTAAAAATTATAATGAAGTATTTTTCAAATATAGTTATAATGGTGTTAAGATGAATTTTTCTGCACATCACCATTACTGAGTTTTCCATGTCATGATTACAAAGCAAAATCACTAAGCCATGATTTTGATAGTCAAGGTACTATGTACAAGTAATTAAACAAAAGCTCAAATGTCTGTATCTCTGCTTTGCCAGTTTCATGTTTTTTGAAATAGTACATTTAGTGATTGATAATAGAAATGTTTTTTAAATTAATATGTAAGGCTGTGACAGAGTACTGGTAGCAGCCTTTCCTTCTTTCCATCTTTCCCCAAAATCAAAAACTACAAAACTGAATTAAATATATGGGACAACTGTTGTCTGGAATTGACGAGCAAATAGTACAAGATAATGAAACCTGAGATAAGGGAAGCATATGAAGTGAGTCTCATGAATACTTTGGCTTTTCTGCTTTGGGGTACCCTACTGTTGTAGCACATGGAGGTGGAGCCGAAGTAAAGCATGGAGGTCTCACTGTGCTGAAGAGACTGAGATTGGAATTCAAAGCTGCTGAGACATTTGGGATTTATGGAGAAGGATCCTGAAAAAGGAACTTGTCCAGGGGTTTGGGCATAGGTCGGAGGGCAGAATTTGGTTTGAGGATTCTTACTTAATTCAGAATTTTGAATAATGGCTGGGCTGCATATGTGTAGGTTGAGACTCCTGGTCTATCAGAAATGACCAACTGTGGGTCAGAGCTAGAATGGTGATTCCATAGCTTGTGCAGTGCTCTGAGACATTGGAGTTTTGGGTAGTTAGAATGCATATGTCTTGCGGATTACTTCAGACATTCTGTTTAGACTGCAAAAAGCTCAGGCCTTAAGAGAAAGGATCATACACTATAGTAAGTGACAGCCATAAGACTAAGTTAAGAAACTCTGATAGTCCAGCCTGACAAGACATGAAGGATTCACCAGTAATTGAATTGCCTGCCTAAATGAAACAACGTGCCCTAAGGAAGACAACATGATTCAGTCTTTCCACAACTATCATCCACAATATGCTGCATACCATCAAATTTTACGAATCCTGTGAAGAAGCATTCAATAAGAATAGACCTTGATATTGGAATTAGCAGACAAGGACTATAAATATTTTTAAAGCTATGTAAAAGATTTGGATCTCAGGCTTTGAGTCCCCAGCACTATAAGCAATAAAATTCTGTTGTTTATAAGCAAAAAAAAAAAAAAAATACTATAAAAGAAAATATTGAAATAATGAACATGGAAGAATGTGTTGAGAAAAGAACTCTAAAGAAAGCATATACAAATGCTCTAATTAAAAAATACAAAATTTGGAATGAAAAATTCACTGGTTGAGACTAACAGCAGTTTGAAGACAACTGAAGAAAGGTTAATGAACTTGGATACAGATTGATAGAAATTACTCAGTTTTCCAGAGAGAGTAAAAGTATATCTTTGGGGAGATCAAGCAGTTTAACATACATGTAATTGCAGTTTCAGAGAGGGAGTAAAGAGAATGGTGCCAAATATTTATGTAATTGAAGCAGTAATAGTTGAAAACTTCTAAAATTTGAAGAAAACTGTCAGGTAGGATAAGTAAACATTTACCATATGTTCCAGCTATTTGTTTCCTAGGTACTTACCCAAGGAAAATGAAGGCATATACTCTTTAAAACACTCATATGAATGTTCATAGTAGCTTTATTCGTAATATCTAAAATCCAGAATAACCCAAGTGTCCGTCAGCAGATGAATATATAAAAAGATAGCTCTTTTGGTATTGAATTCCATTGCATACAGTGAAATACTGCTTGGCCATATAGAGTGACCTATGTTACATGCAGCAACAGGGATAAAATCTCTTAAATAATTATGCTGTCTGAAAGACGGGAAAAAAAAGAGTGTGTCTGGTATGAGTCTATTTATATAAAACTCTAGGAGATGCATATTAAAGCACATTTGGTGGTTGCTTGGAATTTAGAGGTGGGTAGAGCAAGGGAGAGGGTTGTAAAGGGCATAAGGAAATTTGGGGGTGATGGATATGTATATTCCCTTATGCTGAAGGTTTCACAGGTGTAAATATATGTTAAAACTTGTCAGATTGTAACTTCATAGGCAGCTTATTTTATGTGAATTGTACCTCAAAAAGACTATTTAAAAAGAAAAGCCCATAGAGGAATTAAAATGGAATACTGTCAAATACAGCAAGAGAAGAAGAACAAAACACTGGACAGTTAGAAAATAAAGAGCTAGATGTTAAAGCCAGTCATAAACGTAAATAAATGTAAATTGGTCAAACTAACATAGTTTAGTGCAGTAACCACTAGTTTTGTAAGACTGTGGAGCATGTGTAATGGATTACTCCTAATTGAGATGTAAATGGGTTTGTGTGTTGTTCAAAGATGTCCTACAAAAAAATAATGCAAAATAATCTCATTTTTTAAAATACTGATTTATTTGTTGATATGGTAACATTTCAGATATATTGGGTTAAAATATATTATTAAAATTAATTTATTTGCAACTATATGCCAGTAATATGAACAGCCTGGAAGAAATGGACAAATTCTTAGAAAAGCACAATGTTCTGAGACTGAACCAGGAAGAAATAGAAAATATAAACAGACTAGCTATAAGCACTGAAATTGAAACTGTGATTAAAAATCTTCCAACACACAAAAAGTCCAGGACCAGATGGCTTCACAGGTGAATTCTATCAAACATTTACAGAAGAGCTAACACCCATCGTTCTCAAACTCTTGCAAAAAATTGCAGAGGAAGGAACACTCCCAAACTCATTCTATGAGGCCACCATCACCCTGATACCAAAACCAGACAAAGATACTACAAAAAAAGATTACAGACCAAAGTAACTGATGAACATAGATGCAAAAATCCTCAACAAAGGGCTTCCCTGGTGGCGCAGTGGTTGAGAGTCCGCCTGCCAATGCAGGGGACACAGGTTCGTGCCCTGGTCCGGGAGGATCCCACATGCCGCGGAGCGGCTGGGCCCGTGGGCCATGGCTGCTGAGCCTGCGCGTCCGGAGCCTGTGCTCCGCAACGGGAGAGGCCACAACAGTGAGAGGCCCGCGGACCGCAAAAAAAAAACAAAATCCTCAACAAAATACTAGCAAATAGAATCCAACAACACATTAAAAGGATCATACGTGATGATCAAGTGGGATTTATGCCAGGGATGCAGGGATTCTTCAATATATGCAAATCAATCAGTGTGATACATCATATTAGCAAATTGAAAAATGAAAACCATATGATCATCTCAATAGATGCAGAAAAAATTTTTTTTGACAAAATTCAAACACCATTTATGGTAAAAAGTCTCCAGAAAGTGGGCATAGAGGGAATCTAATATAATAAAGGCCATATATGGCAAACCCACAGCAAACATCATTCTCAATGGTGAAAAACTGAAAGCGTTTCCTCTAAGATCAGGAACAAGACAAAGATGTCCACTCTCGCCACTGTTATTCAACATAGTTTTGGAAGTCCTAGCCACGACAATCAGAGAAGAAAAAGAAATAAAAGGAATCCAAATTGGAAAAGAAGAAGTTAAACTGTCACTGTTTGCAGATGACTTGATACTATACGTAGAGAATCCTAAAGATGCCACCAGAAAACTAGTAGAGCTAATCAATGAATTTGGTAAAGTTGCAGGATACAAAATTAAAGCACAGAAATCTCTTGCATTCCTATATGCTAACAACAAAAGATCAGAAAGAGAAATTAAGGAAACAATCCCATTCACTACTGCAACGGAAAGAATAAAATACCTAGGAATAAACTCACCTAAGGAGGTAAAAGACCTGTACTCAGAAAACTATAAGACACTGATGAAAGAAATAAAAGATGACAAACATAGATAATACCATGTTCTTGGATTAGAAGAATCAATATTGTGAGAATGACTGTACTACCCAAAGCAATCTACAGATTCAGTGCAATCCCTATCAAATTACCAACGGCATTTTTTACAGAACTAGAACAGAAAATCTTAAAATATCTATGGAGACACAGAAGACCCTGAATAGCCAAAGGAGTCTTGAGGGAAAAAAAGAGAGCTGGAGGAATCAGACTCCCTGACTTCAGACTAGACTACAAAGCTACAGGAATCAAGACAATATGGTGCTGGCACAAAAACAGAAATATAGATCAGTGGAACAGGATAGAAAGCCCAGAGATAAACCCATGCACCTCTGGTCAACTAATCTATGACAGAGGAGGCAAGGATATACAGTGGAGAAAACACAGCCTCTTCAGTAAGTGGTGCTGGGAAAACTGGACAGCTACATGTAAAAGAATGAAATTAGAACACTCCCTAACACCATACACAAACATAAACTCAAAATGGATTAGAGACCTAAATGTAAGGCCAGGCACTATAAAACTCTTAGAAGAAAACCTAGGAACAACACTCTTTGACATAAATCAAAGCAAGAGCTTCTTTGGTCCATCTAGAGTAATGGAAATAAAAACCAGAATAAACAAATGGGACCTAATGAAACTTAAAAGCTTTACAAACAAGATGAAAAGGCAACCCTCAGAATGCGAGAAAATATTTGCAAATCAATCAGTGGACAAAGGATTAATCTCCAAAATATGTAAACAGCTTAAGCAGCTCAATATTAGAAAAACAAACAACCCAATCAAAAAATGGGCAGAAGGGCTTCCCTGGTGGCGCAGTGGTTGAGAATCTGCCTGCCAATGCAGGGGACACGGGTTCATGCCCCGGTCTGGGTAGATCCCACATGCCGTGGAACGGCTAGGCCCGTGAGCCACGGCTGCTGAGCCTGCACGTCCGGAGCCTGTGCTCTGCAACGGGAGAGGCCACAACAGTGAGAGGCCCGCGTACCGCAAAAA
>RJWK010014348.1:0-24615 GCA_004363435.1 Platanista minor
GGACCGGGGCACGAACCCGTGTCCCCTGCATCGGCAGGCGGACTCTCAACCACAGCGCCACCAGGGAAGCCCTCTCTGCCTCTATTTTTTCATGCATAAAGTGGGGAGTAGTGATAGCACCCACCTCATAGGACAGTTGTGTGGATTAAATGAGGCAATGTAAGGAAAGCTCCCAGCAGGGCACCAGGGAACTGATCAGCACTCAAAAAATGTCTGATTATATTCATATTATTACTCTTAGTATTCTCATTTTACAAATGAAGAAACTGGGGCCCACAGAGGGAGTGTCTTTTGCCATGTCATCCAACCAATAACGTGGAGCCAAGACCCAGACCCAGATCTGGCCGACTGCAGAGGCTGAGCTTTTAAACATGGAGCTCTCTGGCCTCTTCATCACACCCAATGTTGAAGCACAATTATGGGGCTCAGAGCTCTTTGGGGATACCAGGTGTTCTAACAGACAAAATGCCTTTGAACTTCCATATATAATAGGTGTATTCCTGAAAACTGTATTCGTGTTGAATCCTGTTTTTCCTTGGCTTTCATTACAGGCATAATTTTATGATTGTGCCTTTCTTTCTTGCTCAATATTTTCATTCAAGAAAAAGACTCATTAACACATTTGAACCCCAGTTTACTCTCAGGAATCTTTATAATTCTTTCAGAGTTTTTATCCATTTACTACAAAATTAAGCCCCAGCTAGAGTTATTCATAGGAGGAGCTCAACAACCATTTGTTGAATGCCATTAAGAATTTCACTAATGTGTCCCTTCATCAATGAGTGAGTGCATTCCTAAAACGTTCCGCTTAGAACAAAAGATTGTTTTGTGTAAGTCCAGGTTGGTATCTACATGAGAGTTGTTTTTGTTCTGCTTTTCAGAAGTGTGGAATTATATATGGAATTAAGAATATAGCTTTTGTTATTTTAAAATATTTTTTAGAAGATAAAATCTTGTTTTAGAATCTCAAAAATAAATGGAAGCACAGTTGATTTATTATTTGTGGCAATTATATTCTATGAAGTCTCTGCAAACACTGAATTAGTGAATATTGAACCATTGCTTTTAGGGGAAATACAGGGTTAGGTTCCTGTGAGCTTCTGGTCACATTTTCATCTGATCAATACATAACCTTGTTTTATGTGTCTGTCTGCTTAAAAACACCTTATTTAATATATATTGTTGACTCATTAACATTGAATTCATGGTCAACAGCAGTGTAACTCATTCCTGAACAAAGCATATGTTTTTTCTCCTTAAGGCACATCACAGCCTTCCTGTGCTTGGGAACGCCAGGTAGCACTTCAGCACTACACTGGGGGGACATTTTAAACACTGAAATCACCAATAAAAAGGACAAAAAAAAATGCCAAAACCTTGGCACTAAACATACCGTGAAAAGGACAGTTGCTTTCAGTGTGAGAGCCAAAACAAGAGGGCAAAACATCAACTTGTTCAATTTCAGAGCATCAGCTTGTTCAATCTCAGCCCAGGGCACGTATGCATCTGGCAACTCAAAGTTTCCACTGCTCTGTGCATGTACAAGAATGACTGTGAAAGTGACCCCAAGTAATGAGGTTGAGGTGACAAACAAATTTTAGCAAGTAAGCAAATTCTCAAATATAGAATCTGCAAATAATGTGGAGCAGCCATGTTTTGCTTTCAAATGTCACTTTTTGCTCATTTTCAGGTTTTAATTTGGGAACTATGGTAGATTGATTGCATTTATGGCCTCCATATTGGTCTCCCAGTATCAGGGCTGTCTGCCCTGTAACTCTTGGTGCCCTCCTACATTAATTCCAGGCTTAGACATGTGACTTGGCTTGGCCAAGGGCATGTTACCAAACCTGGTGCAAGCAGAAGCTTGAGAAGCACATGTGCATTTCCTCTTTTCCTCTTGGACCCCTGACACCATCATGAGAACATAGCCTCCAAGAGGGCTGTGAAAGACATGTGGAAAGGGAGCAGAACTGTCTCATGCAAGGCCATTTAGACCAGCTAGCCCACTAGCTGACCACAGATGCATGAGAGAGCCCAGCTAAGATCAGCCAAACCTGGCTCAGATCAGACAGTCTGCCAACCCAATCTATAGACCATGAGAAATAATCAGTAGGTTTTTAATTTTTTTAAAGCCACCATATTTGAGGGTGGTTTGTTATACATCATTAACTAACTGATACAGGGACTTGGGCATCTCCAGTTTTAATTTGGGGACTTTAGCATTCTAGATCCTCTAGAAGAGCATCAGGCAACTACTTCAGCTGAAGATTGATGCCTGCCTGTCTGTCGTGTGAAAGGTGGAAAAGGAGATCAGTCATTTCAACATAGACCAGGGAAGAGAGAAGGGAAATAATGATCAACAGGGAAGGACATTAGACTGGGGTAGAACTGAGAGTATAGTTTTTCACATCTACCTTCCTAGGTCTTGATGAGTATCTTCCAGTTCTTTTGGTTTAACTTAGGCTTGGCTAAAACATGACCTGTTAAGCTTCTTTTCTTTTCTTTTCCTGGCAATGGTAGTTATTTTATTTATTTTGCACTGAAAGGAAAAAAAGAGGCAGCCAGGGAAAAGGAGCGGTAGAGGTGGAAAGAAGGTAGTAAATTATGTACAGAAAATAGTTTCTCCTGTTTCAGTCTCAGAACATGAAGGGAAATTCACAAGGGGTACAATACATCAATAACTATACTATGTTCCTCTAGAAAAGCTACTGGCCCCAAGGCATAATAAAAGTTACACTTAAGAATACCATAAACTTTTTAAAAGTCACATTTTGAATCAAAATAATTTTCTTATAAAATATTAATTCTCAAAATGAGTTGTAAAATATGAACACAAAACAGCTTAGGCAGTTTGTATTTCTGACAATAAAGCTAAAATATCTTGGAGAAAGTGACAGCTACTAGAAGGTAGTTCTCAGAGTCAATGAATGAAAATATGAGTCTGAAATTCCCTCGGATTCTATTCAGTCTTTTAGTTCTCAGTTACTGGGAAGGAACCAGGCTCTGTGCTAGGTCCTGTAGGGATCTCCAGGCCAGGCTGTCAGAGGGAAATCTCAAAACACAGTTGGAGCTCAAAATGCAACTTTAGGGTAACTCATCACCCTTTGGTTGGTCTGAACTTATTTCCTGGACACTGGCTCTTTAAATGAAAAGGTAGATCTGAGCTAAAGACACAAATCAGAGGCAATTATTCTAAAATGCAGAAAAAAATTAACTTACTCACTTACTGAAGGACAGCTCTGAGTGGAAGTAAAAATTCTGTGAAGTAATTAACTGAAAATTACCTTACGGAAATTTATGCTAATCTAGTACTTTATAGCTAATGTCAAAAGGATCAGTTCCCTGATTTATAAATTTTACTGTTGGGATTTTTGGTAGAGAAAATATTGTTTTATGACATATTCCTGTGATAACAGGGGTCTCTGGAGTCAGACTCCTTGGATTCAAATCTTAACTTTACCATTTGCAAAATCTGTAATTTTAGATAAATTTCTTGACCTCTCTGTGCCCCAGTTTCATCATCTATAAAATGGAGATAATATTACCTGTTTCCTATGTTTGCTGTGTGATTTAAATGAGATGATGTGTGAAAGGGGTCATTCTATGTCAGCTATTAATAAATAAACATTAGTGTCAACTAGGAAACCCAGGCCTTCACCTGACATTACCCCAATCTATTCCCTGACCCATCCTGAGGGTTGGTTTCAGTTCCACCTACATTCATGACCTCCTCCTCTTTTCCCCAATAGTAGATGAATTTCAGATATTACTATGAGAGTCCTTTCCCACCAGGAACTCTGCCTTCCCCTGAAATGTAAAATCAACATAAGTACTTCCACGTTTGGCTGACTACACCTAATTCAGCTTGTTTGTGTGGGAGACTAGATGAAATGGGGACTAACTTGCCTCAAGACTCTTCAGAGAACACCATTCCTATGCTGAACCCCTAATGCCACTTTCCTGTCCTCCCAAGCCCTGCCCATCACCTCCTGCTTCAACTGCCCCGCTCATCTGCTACAACCGAGAAATTCCCTGGGTCTGAGAAATCCCTGCCCTGTCAGGGCTGGGCCCGGGAGATGTCATTTTCTGAGGCTATTTAAAGCATTTGTTGACATTTTTGTTGGATGTCTATGTGCTGTACTTGAACGTAACTGAACTATAACTCTTTACAAATTTGCTCATTCATATTTTCCCTACATTAAAACGACCTCCTTATTTACAGCTGCCAATTTCTGGGGATTTCCTGCTCAACCCTAGGAAATCCAATGCACCTGGAGGACTCCGAGGCCCAAATACACTTGAGTAAGCTGAATGTACATCCCTGTTTTCCTCCTAACACTTTTTTCAAATCTGTTTAAATGCAATTCCAGTCCAGAGCCTCTGGCAACTCCCTCCCAGTCTGCCTGAGCCAACCCCCTGATTGACTGTTGATAAATCAATTCTCATCTTGCCTTATGTAACTCATACGCTCTCTCTCAAGCTGCTGTTACACCAACACACAAAGTGTGGGAGATAAGAAATAATTTAGAGTCCACGACGAGGTGCAGTTTGGAACGGCCTGACTTCAGCTGACCCAGCCTCCAGCCATAATTCCACATTGCCATGCATGCTAACCTTCATCAATCTTCCTTCTTCCAATTAGCCCCCTTCCCTAAAGAAAGTGACTTGCTCCCAGTTACAGGGCATCCAGTACCATAGTTAATTAGGAGTTAGGTCTCTAAGTACCACCTCCTTTCCTTAGGAAAAAATTCCTCCTGTTTCCAGAAAATAGGGTTTGAAACCAAGCAAAACAGAAAAGGCCGTGATTGAGCATAATGATGTCTCTGTGATGCGGAGCCATGCATGCAGCATGTTTGTCTGGGAGAGGGAAGTCTGAGGCAGACTGTGTCCTATTATTTAAATAATAATAATAACAATAATGACTAACATTTATTAAGCATATATAGTATGTCATGCATCGTGGCAAGGGATTTCCATATTTTATCTCATTTTGATTCCCATGACGCTGCTATTATTCATCAAAAGGCCTATATGCTTACCATGTGCTCGATAAATAAAAAAGTATAGGTGTGATAAGGATAATATTTTCAAAATATTAAGCCGGTGCATTTAAATTTTTCTCCCGCACAGTGCCCGGCAGCCATTCCCTCCCCTGTCGCATCTGGGAAAGGGAAGCAGGGCTGTGGGATGTGCGTTGTGGGTATATGGGAAGGTCAAGTATAGAAAGGGAAAGGAAGTGGAAATCCTGTTCCTGGGGTTGTGGGAAGAAGAAGGGGATAAAATATGGGGAAGATGTGGCAGCAGCATGCAGGTCCTGACCTTGCTTGCTCTGGCTGGAGTCCAGGCGGATATGTGAATGTGTGTGTTTGTGGGAGAGGGAGCACTGTTAGGTGGAGGTACAAGTTGGGAGCAGAAGATATCTTGGGACTCATGGCAAAAACTATCTTGCCAAGTGAACCACAACTTGGGGCTGCCAGGCTGCAAAGCAGAGAGAAAGACTGAGTGAGAACTCTAGAGCCTGAATGGGATGGAATAAATGCACAAGTTCCTATAGGTCAGCGGTGATGGCTGGCTATCTCCCAGCTTTTTACTCCTTTGTCTTCCAAAGTAACAGAAGCCTACTTTGGGGGCAGAAATTCATCCAGTTGAAAGACTACATTGTAGCTAGATATGGCCATAGAACTAAATTATGGACAATGAAATGTAAGCAAAAATTTGAGTAGAACGTCTGGCATGGCTCCTTAAAGGAAGCTGACCCATCAGAGAGACACTCCCCATCCTTCCTGCTATTGCTTGGAAGCTGGACAAAATAGCTGGAGCTTCAGCTGCCATTCTGTAACATGAGGTGATCTTGAACATAAAAGAAGCATGCCCAGCAAAGGAAGCCTGGATCCTTAATGACTTCATGGAGCTACAAACCCTCAACTATTTACCATTAGATTTTTTTTTTTTTTTAAGTGAGAGAAATGTAATCTTAAGTGAGATTCAGAACCTGCTTAGAGTCAGACTGAAGAGATTAGGAGCAGATGGGAGTGAGGAGATGGATTCACAGTGGTTGGAATGAAGTGAAACTGCAGCTGAGGACTATGAGGCTGGCGGCTTAGTCTGAGGATTGAATGGGATTCACAGTCAGATTTCAGGGGTTCACAGTTCCAGCAAAGGCCCAACTGAGTTCATGTCAGCCAAGAAGTTCCACTAGCCCCTGATTTAGCCAAGAGAATAGACCAAAACATGAGAGACAGATAGGGACAGATAGCATTGTTGGATGGCAGCAGGCCACCCTGCATCCAGGTAGAAAAGGGAGACCAGAGGAGTCAGTAGATGGTACAAGGACGTGCCCAGATGGATCTTAATTACCCAGGAAGTTCATCAAAGGCCAGCTCTCACCATGGGGAGGAGGAACAGGAGGGAGTGAAATGCTGTGAGTTGGGTATTAATCTGGAAGAGACTGAATTAATGAAAGAAACTCCTTTAAGTGTTGGACTGGGCTGATTGTCCCTGGATTCGATGGATTTATTTATTTATTTATTTATTTATTTATTTATTTATTTATTTATTTATTTATTTTCACTTACTACCCACTTGACAGTGGAGGATGTGAGAAGGATTAGATCAGATATAGGAAAAAAAAGATACTAGCTTTGTTTGCTTTACAGATGCCTGAATTGACTTTACCATGAACATGACTATTTTTATCCCCATTTTACAGATGAGGAAACTGAAGCTTGGAGAAATTCCATGACCTTAAAGCCACACGGGTCTTAATTATGTTTATATCTAACAAATTTTAGGTGTAGGCTCTATTTCCTTCAATCCAAGACAGGAAAGACTGGGTAGCTGCTGCAGCCACAGTCTACTTGTTCTGTGTGTTCAGTCCTGGGGAGTAGATCAAGCCAGAACTCATTTTCAGAGCCTTTCCAATTTCCAAACTCCTTTCGGCTAGATCATGAGGCATTAGGAGCTGAGTGATCTTGATCCGACTCCAAAATATACCAGCATATGGATATTAACCTATCATTCTTGGCTACTGAGACTGTTCTCATGTAATCAGTTTTTGAAATGAAAGCCCAAAGCCTATAGATCTATACATAAAGTGGCAAAACTGAGTCTAATAGATCTAAAGGCCACTGATTCACGAGGGTGCAGCTAAAAGGAGATGAAAATGGCCAAACTTAAACCACTGATCTTGGATCCTTGAGCAAGTCTTCATAGTTATATCATTCATTCATGCATGCACTCATTCATTCATTCATCGACCATTTTTTGAATGTCTCTAACAAGCCAGGCACAGATTGAGGGGGGAAGAAAATATTGGCTTGGCCAAAAAGTTCGTTCGGGTTTTTCTGTAACATCTTATGGAAAAACTTGAACGAACGTTTTGGCCAACCAACCCACTGGGAATAGCTAGGTAAGATTGATCTCTCACTGCTCTGTTGTCCTTTTATTAGTCTGCAACCTTTCCTACCTCAGTATTTCAATTATTCCAGAAGATTCTATTTAACTAGAGGCCATCTAAAACACAAACACCTTGAAACTAAAATGTGTGGGCTAAGTAGAAAGATGTGAAGAGTGTATATGCAGCTATTCCCAAAGGATTGATACTTTCACTAAATGCCCGAAGTTTAGTTCTGCAAGCTATTGATAAGATTTGTATTTATGATGTACTCTATCTAGCTGTATTTAACTATGAAAATGTTAAATGAGAGGCTTCCCTGGTGGCGCAGTGGTTGAGAGTCCGCCTGCTGATTCAGGGGATACGGGTTCGTGCCCCGGTCCGGGAAGATCCCACATGCCGCGGAGCGGCTGGGCCCGTGAGCCATGGCCGCTGAGCCTGCGCATCCGGAGCCTGTGCTCCGCAACGGGAGAGGCCCGCATACCGCAAAAAAAAGAAAAAAAGAAAAAAAGAAAAAAAAATGTTAAATGAGCATACTTTTGACCCAGCAATTCCACTTCCAGAAATATATCCTTGTGGATATACTTGAAAGTGTGCTGAAAGATATATGTATATTCACAGTAGCATTGTGTCAAATAAAAAAAGTCTGGAAGCAACCTAAATGCCCAGGAATATGGAAATGATGGAATAAATTCTAGTATAAAGTGGAACACTGTGCAGCCATTAACAAGCCTGAACTAGAACTGTCGATCTACTTCTATAGCTCTAACAGGGAACAATTCCAGCATCCATTGTTAAATGAGAAAAATTCAAGGAACAGAAGCATGAATACAATGCTACTATTTCAGTAATAGCCCAGTGGATAGAAAAAATTATAGTGGAAACCAAAAATGAAAGAAAACATTTCTTCCTCATAATTATTGAAAAGCATGTGCTAAGTGAGAAACCCTGAAATTGTGCAGTATGCCCTGAGCGTGAGTCTAAGAGAAAACTGGCTCCTTATAATACTGGGGTTGGCCAAAAAGTTCGTTTGGGTTTGCCAAAAAGTTTGTTTGGGTTTGCCAAAAAGTTCGTTTGGGTTTTACTGTTTGGGTTTGCCAAAAAGTTCGTTTGGGTTTTACCATAACATGTTACGGAACTTTTTGGCCAACCCAATAATATAGATATTTATGTTCACCTGAACGTTTCAATGCTCATGACATGGCGAAGGTAAGCAGGGCTTTAGATCAGGGGTCACTGCCATATACTGTCCTTGCTTTTCCTTGGAGTGGCAAGAAGAGGTCTGGGGAAAGCAGAGGGGAGTTAAAATTTGGAAACCAAAGTGGGAAAGGGGACAGGGAGGGGCCGTGGAAAGCCAGGAGTTGAAGGCCCTGCACTCTGGAGGGTAGGTAGGGAGCAGCCTTTCTTTCTCACTTCTTTATAGTTTCTTTCCCTGATATTCTGTCAGTGGGGAGAACTCCCCATGGAGAAGGACTGCCCCATCACCCACGTTTGGAGATGACTTGCTGAAGGAGGGAGAGGAAGGAAGCTGTGACTCTGCACCAGAGGTAACTAGGTGGCTTCTCTGAGGGTGGGTCCCCCTGGGGTTTCCATGGTCCCAGTCGTTTCTCTGTACCTGACATGAGGAATTCATTCATCATTCAAATGGACAGATTTGTGGTGGGCAAACACCTCTGTGTCACCACTTTCCTTGGGAATAGAATGTGAACAGAATTAAGAAGTATTTGTAAAAGCTGGGTGACAGATGGGCTGTTTGGAGCAGTCTCATTTATGGTCATTAAATGGGGCCTTTTGAAGCAGAGTACCTGGGATGTTGGTGGTCCTTTTCCAGGAAGGAATTTTAAACCCCACACTATCCAGTGTCGGGTTCCATATGTCTCCCCAGAGTTCCAAGTGACTTTTCCACCCCCACAACCAGGTCCCTGGGTCTCCCCTCCCCTGGGGATGAAACCACCATGAACCCTGGTGGTTTCTTCCTCTCCCCATCTCAGCATCATCAGGGACTCACCCCATACTGCTGTGATCCTTCACTGGTGGGGAGCAGTTTTCAGTTCTTGGAGGACAGATACTGGGGGGTTATGGCTCTAACACAGATGGAATGATGCCTATCCATTTCTGCCTTAGCCTGGTCCATTCCTGAATCTTCTTTCCTTTCTAATTTTCTTTTAAAAATAAAGTACTAAAGTAGAAATATTGATATGTGTTTCCTGTGCAGAAATTATAACCAGCCCACAGGAAGGCTGACATTCATTAGGTACTGTGGGCCTAAGGATGGCCCCAGAATCCCGGAATCTGCATGTCATACTGCAATGGACCATGGAGGCCCAGCCTTACCCCCTGCACATTTGGGCCCTGAGTACCAGAGCTGTAAAGTGCCTTGCTAGGTCACAACAGCTGGGTCTCCCCACAGCTAAACTAGTAGCCATTTCTCTCGATTCCACAGGGTGCTTGTTCCCACATTGTGCAGGGGCCTCCTGGGGCCAGAAAGTTACTGTTGGACAAGTGCCTTGACTTCCTGCCCCATGACACCTGCTTTCTCTTGGGCTCCAGTATTCAAGGGCTCCCCTGAAGCATGTGAGTCAGGCAGCAGAAGGTTCAAGGGGAAGCTTGGGTTGAGACATTCTGCTGAGGAGCTCTCGGGGCAGTGGGAGACAGGGCTGATGCACTAATTCAGAGAGTGAAGGCAGGCAGGCAGGGCAGGGGGCAACTCCCAGGGATACATTGGTGATAAGGAACTTTGGCTGCTTTGGGTGAGCAGAACCATGGACCATGAGCCAGGAACAAGGTCACGGTTCAGAGCTTCTGCCAAATTCCTGCCTTCTTAGCATCGTAGAATCTTAGTGTAAGGAAAGAGTGCAGAGAACAAGACCCAGTCTCCTACTCAGTATTCCACATCCATGACCTGTTCACTCAGCACCTGCTTGTAGACATCCAGTGACAGATATCTCACTACCCAGGGAGGAAGTCCATTCCATATTGGATCCCTCTAGTGTTATCAGCTGAACTTTATCTCCTTGTGACATCTAGTTGATTCAAGGTCTACTCATGGAATAACACAGAACAGTTTCATTTATTTTTCAGGTAATAACACTTTAAATATTCAAAGGGAGACACCCATTTCCTCCCTGTCTGCCTTCAGTCTGAAGTCAGCTCTAGGCTCTGCATTTTTAGTGTCTTAGACACTCTTGTTTAGACTTACTCCATTTATCAAGAGAGTATAATATAGTGAACAAAGCATAGGCTTTGAGTTAAACAAGGGTTCAGTTCTGCTGGTACATTAACTTTGGAAACTCAGCATCGTCCTCTGAAAATGGGGAAAAAGCGCTATAATGGGGGATTTATTATTGTACAAGCTCAGGCGTTCTCCACTGGTTCAGATTATTCCCCATTGGTACAGGCATGTGGGAGTCCTACCCCACTCGTATGATGTCCAGTGTGAATCAGAAGAAAACCAGGAAAGATCTTGACCACGTGCTGGGTGGTCTCCAGTGAAGTGACGTTCCCAAGGAATCTCTCTCAGGGACTGGCCAGCATAGTCTCTGAGGACAGTGATGGGTGCTGCACCCTTGAGTGGAGGCTCCCACTCTCAATGCTCAAGTGGTGCCCTTCCGGGTGCTCCCTCCCCCCACTATTCCTGGGCAGAGGCCCCTTTGTCTTCTTGGACAACTTCTCTTTGATCAGCTCCCCGACTCCTGGGTACAAGAGTTCAAATCAATGGAAAGCTAGCTCATCTTCTCTGAAAGAGTAGGGTGAAGTGGGGTTTAAACTTCAAATCTACCTAGGGCAATAAAGGAAGGGAAGAAAAACAAAACTGTTGTGCTTCTATATTAAAATAGTCTAAGCCTTCATCACCACCCGGAACACCCACCTTAGCAGGTTACTATTATGAAAGTACCAGAAATGCCCCGTCTCTGCCTGGCCTGGCCACGGAGGATGCTCAATGAGTGAGGGTCATTACCCTCCCTAGTAATAATTCTGCCACTGGTAAAGTGTGTGGTCTGCAATAGAAAGCAGTACTTCAGAAGCAGTTTGCTGGGGCAAAGTGATACGGAAATATTATTTCCCTTAATTGGAGTACACGTCTTCCACTGAACCATGCTGAGGCTGCAAAACCATTGTTGGGACTTGCATCATACTATTAACCCTCACTGAGCTGTTATAAGTAAACTCCTAGATTTAGTTTTGCATGTGAACCACATACAGTTTAGTCAAATCTCTCCTGTTCTCTACTTCTGAAATTAATTAAAAATCTTGTGGTGTATAATGTCTTATTCAACCCTTTTGTCATTTTGTTTTAGACCTCTCTAAAGCTTAGCTTTCTTATCTGAAAAATGAAAGATTTGGGCTTCGTGATCTTGAAGGTTTTGTCCAGCTCTGGCAGTCTTTTATTTCATAAGTTGTGTCCATCCTTAGACTCTTTCAGAAATTTAACACATCTCTCACAACCAACTTGTCTCTCAGCTCTGCCTTCTTTGCAAATCTGGGACTTCATCTTTGTCTGACAACTTCCAGCCCTAGGGCCAAGGACAGAACCTTGCCAGGGGTGATGGTTAATTTTATGTGTCAACTTGATTGAGCCATGGGGTACCCAGATATTTGGTCAAATGTTATTCTGGGTGTGACTGTGAGGGTGTTTTTGGAAGAGATTAACATTTAAATCTGCAGGCAGAGTAAAGCAGATTGCACACCCCAATGTGCGTGGGCCTCATCCAGTCAGTTGAAGCCCTGAATAAAACAAAAAGGCTGCCCTCCCCTGAGTAAGAAAGAATTCTTCTTGCTTAATTGCCTTTGGGCTGGGGTATTGGCGTTTTCCCCATTTTTTGGACTCCAATTGAAACATTGGCTCTTCCTGGGTCTCAAGTCTTCCAACATCATTGGCCCTCCTGGTTCTTAGGCCTTCAGACTCTGATGGAACTAAATTGTCAATTCTCCTGTGTCTCTGGCTTGCTGACACACCCTGCAGATCCTGGGACTTGTTTCCATAATCATGTGGGTTAATTCCTTATAATAACTATCTCTCTCTAATTTATACACATATAATTTATATATGTATATGATTTATACATATATAAATTTTATTTGTTTTTCTATATGTATAAATTACACATTTTATACACTTAAATCATATATGTTTGCATACATATATGAATTACATATATAAAATTTATGATAATATAAATATTAAAAATATATGTACAATTAGTTCTGTTACTCTGGAGAAACTTGACTAACACACCAGGAGAGGTTGCCATCTGCATTGAGTGGATCTCATCAGTCAACCCACTAAAACAAGAGTCAGCAAACTATGGCCCTCACCTGTTTTTGTAAATAAAGTTTTACTGGAGCACAGCCATGCCCATTTGTTTACGTACTGTCAGTGGCTGCCTTCACACTACATTGACAGAGGTTAGTAGTTACGGCAGAGACCATCTGTCCTGCAAAGCCTGAAACATTTACCTTCTGGCTTTTTCAGAAAAATGTTTGCCAACCTCTGCTCTAGGGTATAGTTGTTCAGTCTACCTCAACCTACTCACACTTCTTTTCTTCTCCTTAACTTGCTTCTTTTCTTAATTGTCCACCTCTAAAATGTAGGCCATGTCCATCTCTAAACTTGGAGCCTTTAGCTCCAAGCTGGTTTCTGCCATGTCGTCTAGGAACTGCTGCATTAGAGATGGACTGTTTCTAGAGCCATTTGCTGAGTGGTCTAGAATTGCTAGTTCTGCCACTATCAACTATAAATGGAAATATTTAGGTGAGATGTCAGAAAGGACTTCTCAATGTTGCTGGTACCTATGGGCATTGGTACCCTCAGAATTTTGGGAACTCTACCCAGAGAGCCTAGAGAATGGAATGGGGTAATCTGATCATTTAGTTCAGGTGAAATTCTGTTCTGAGCTGGGAGGATAGATAAGATCCGTGTTTTCCAAAATGTGATATGGTTTGCATCCAATGAAGAGCATATAAGATAACTTTAGAGAATATGAGAATCAACATTTCTTATTTTAATATTAATCTCTTAATTTTAATTAATTAAACAAACATGCCAATTTTAATGTGTATTTTAAAAAAGTATAACCAGCACATCTAAGCTCAATTTTATGGTTATTATTGCTTAGGTTAGGGCTAAAGAAAAGCAAATCAATATAGTGTTGATCTAAGGAAAATGTTAAACAAATAAAATTACAGGTATTATGCAGCAATGGCGGGGAAAACTCTTGACTCAGTGACAGAGCTGTCGCCATTGTCTCTCGCTGCCATGACTTTTGTAAGAGTTTCAACACAATTTGGATCTTTAAGGTCTCTTTCTTCCAACCACTGTTAGTGTGACTGGGAGAGATTTTGCTGGGCTAATGTGATTTTCAGGTATTTGGTGTGGAGGCCCTGCAGCCCGACCTGGGTAATGAAGAGTTCCTCTCCCCAGCTGTCCAGGCAGCTTATCATCTGCGCATGATGCATGGCCACTGATGAAGATGGAATGGACTGGCCAGCGATGTTATTAACATCAGCGCCACATCTGTGAGCATCTGCAAGTGAAGCAGAGTGAGATAACCTTCACTTAGGCCCACGAGGACAGTGAAAGCCAGCGTGCTGCTTGGCTCGGAGCCAGCAGCGGGTCTGTTGTCAGAGTAAAGAAATTCATTAGAGGAGAGCTTGTACCAAGAACTGAAGAGAAAAAGGAAGAGGGGTGGGTGTTGATGGAGCGACAGCAAATTAAAACTTTGTCCCTTGCTCCAGCATGCACTTAGGTCCCTGATTCTTGAGGAGATGTATGACGTAGAGGCCAGAGAGGGACTTGTGAATGCCTGTGATCATCCAGATACCACACCGCTGCCAAGACGCAGGCCTTATTAACTTTCTAGAGTCAGAAGGGAGGGCTGCCAGGACACCTCTGTGTAGATGGAAGAATTCTGAGTGGGAGGACGTGCTGCCAACAGACGATGAAGGTCCCTGAAGTCCAGAACAGAGAGTAAAATGGTAGTCTGCGACCTAGATGTTAGATACCTGGTACAGAGTTTGCAAATTTAAAGGGGCAAGGCAGGTCACATAAGCCGAAGTGGGCCAGGAGCCTGTGGCAATAGGAAGAGGTGGAGATCACTGCAGCCTGGGAGACCCATGCCCCATTTAAAGGAGGTAGTCACTCTGGGCACGAGCCTTTGTTTTGATGAGGAAATCCAGGTCCTTGTTTCTAGGTCTCTGAGGTTTCTAGATGTGGATATTTTAAAAATACACAGAATCTCCCAATTTAAAAACATTTAAATTTCTAAAAGAATTTTTTAAAATATTTTTTTTAAAGAGGAAAGAAAAATAAAACACTAGGCTGATAAAACCCATGGCCTGCAAACAGTGACAGCTTTACTTCTTCTTTTCTGATTTGGATTCCTTTTATTTCCTTTTCTTCTCTGATTGCTGTGGCTAAAACTTCCAAATCTATGTTGAATAAGAGTGGTGAGAGTGGGCAACCTTGTCTTCTTCCTGATCTTAGTGGAAATACTTTCAGTTTTTCACCATTGAGGACGATGTTGGCTGTGGGTTTGTCATATATGGCCTTTATTATGTTGAGGATAGTTCCCTCTATGCCTACTTTCTGCAGGGTTTTTATCATAAATGGGTGTTGAATTTTGTCGAAAGCTTTCTCTGCATCTATTGAGATGATCATATGGTTTTTCTCCTTCAATTTGTTAATATGGTGTATCACGTTGATTGACTTGCGTATACTGAAGAATCCTTACATTCCTGGAATAAACCCCACTTGATCATGGTGTATGATCCTTTTAAAGTGCTGTTGGATTCTATTTGCTCGTATTTTGTTGAGGATTTTTGCACCTATGTTCATCAGTGATATTGGCCTGTAGTTTTCTTTCTTTGTGACATTTTTGTCTGGTTTTGGTATCAGGGTGATGGTGGCCTCGTTGAATGAGTTTGGGAGTGTTCCTCCCTCTGCTATATTTTGGAAGAGTTTGAGAAGGATAGGTGTTAACTCTTCTCTAAATGTTTGATAGAATTCGCCTGTGAAGCCATCTGGTAATGGGCTTTTGTTTGTTGGAAGATTTTTCATCACAGTTTCAATTTCATTGCTTGTGATTGGTCTGTTCATATTTCCTATTTCTTCCTGGTTCAGTCTCAGAATGTCGTGCATTTCTAAGAATTTGTCCATTTCTTCCAGGTTGTCCATTTTATTGGCATATAGTTGTCGCTTGTAGTAATCTCTCATGATCCTTTGTATTTCTGCAGTGTCATTTTTTACTGCTCCTTTTCATTTCTAATTCTATTGATTTGAGTCATCTCCCTTTGTTTTTTTTTTTGATGAGTCTGGCTAATGGTTTATTAATTTTGTTTATCTTCTCAAAGAACCAGCTTTTAGTTTTATTGATCTTTGCTATCGTCTCCTTTATTTCTTTTTCAGTTATTTCTGATCTGATCTTTATGATTTCTTTCTTTCTGCTAACTTTTGGGTTTTTTTGTTCTTCTTTCTCTAATTGCTTTAGGTGTAAGGTTAGGTTATTTGAGATGTTTCTTAAGGTAGGATTGAATTGCCATAAACTTCTCTCCTAGAACTGCTTTTGCTGCATCTCATAGGTTTTGGGTCATCGAGTTTTCATTGTCATTTGTTTCTAGGTATTTTTTGATTTCCCCTTGTTTTCTTCAGTGATCTCTTGGTTATTAAGTAGTGTATTGTTTAGCCTCCATGTGTTTGTATTTTTTACAGATTTTTTTTCCTGTAATTGATATCTAGTCTCATAGTGTTGTGGTCAGAAAAGATACTTGATATAATTTCAATTTTCTTAAATTTACCAAGGCTTGATTTGTGACCCAAGATATGATCTATCCTGGAGAATGTTCCACGAGCACTTGAGAAGAAAGTGTATTCTGTTGTTTTTGGATGGAATGTCCTATAAATATCAATTAAGTCCATCATGTTTAATGTGTCATTTAAAGCTTGTGTTTCCTTATTTATTTTCATTTTGGATGATCTGTCCATTGGTGAAAGTGGGGTGTTAAAGTCTCCTGCTCTGATTGTGTTACTGTCGATTTCCCATTTTATGGCTGTTAGTATTTGCCTTATGTATTGAGGTGCTCCTGTGTTGGGTGCATAAATATTTACAATTGTTATATCTTCTTCTTGGATTGATCCCTTGATCATTATGTAGTGTCCTTCTTTGTCTCTTGTAATAGTCTTTGTTTTAAAATCTATTTTGTCTGATATGAGAATTGCTACTCCAGCTTTCTTTTGTTTTCCACTTCCATGGAATATCTTTTTCCACCCCTCACTTTCAGTCTGTATGTGTCCCTGGGTCTGAAGTGGGTCTCTTGTAGACAGCATATATACGGGTCTTGTTTTTGTATCCATTCAGCCACTCTAGGTCTTTTGGTGGGAGCATTTAATCCATTTACCTTTAAGGTTAACTATCGATATGTATGTTCCTATTCCCATTTTCTTAATTGTTTTGGGTTTGTTATTGTAGGTCTTTTCCTTCTCTTGTGTTTCCTGCCTAGAGAAGTTCCTTTATCATTTGTTGTAAAGCTGGTTTGGTAGTGCTGAATTCTCTTAGCTTTTGCTTGTCTGTAAAGGTTTTAATTTCTCGGTCAAATCTGAATGAGATCCTTGCTGGGTAGAGTAATCTTGGTTGCAGGTTTTTCTCCTTCATCACTTTAAATATGTCCTGCCACTCCCTTCTGGCTTGCAGAGTTTCTGCTGAAAGATCAGCTGTTAACCTTATGGGGATTCCCTTGTGTGTTATTTGTTGTTTTTCCCTTGCTGCTTTTAATATTTTTTCTTCGTTTTTAACTTTTGATAATTTGATTAATATGTGTCTTGGCATGTTTCTCCTTGGATTTAGCCTGTATGGGACTCTCTGTGCTTCCTAGACTTGATTAACTTTTTCCTTTCCCATTTTAGGGAAATTTCCAACTATAATCTGTTGAAATATTTTCTCAGTCCCTTTCTTTTTCTCTTCTTCTTCTGGGACCCCTATAATTTGAATGTTGGTGCATTTAATGTTGTCCCAGAGGTCTCTGAGTCTGTCTTCAATTCCTTTCATTTTTTTTGTTTTCTTTACTCTGCTCTGCAGTAGTCATTTCCACTATTTTATCTTCCAGGTCACTTATCCGTTCTTCTGCCTCAGTTATTGTGCTATTGATCCCTTCTAGAGAATTTTAAATTTCATTTATTGTGTTCTTCTTCTCTGTTTGTTTGGTCTTTTGTTCTTCTAGGTCATTGTTAAACGTTTCTTGTATTTTCTCTGTTCTATTTCTAAGATTTGGATCATCTTTACTGTCATTATTCTGAATTCTTTTTCAGGTAGACTGCCTATTTCCTCTTCATTTGTTACGTCTGGTGGGTTTTTACCTTGCTCCTTCATCTGCTGTGTGTTTCTCTGTCTTCTCATTTTGCTTAAATTACTGTTTGGGGTCTCCTTTTCACAGGCTGCAGTTGTGTAGTTCCCGTTGTTTTTGGTGTTTGTCCGCAGTGGCTAAGGTTGGTTTAGTGGGTTGTATAGGCTTCCTGGTGGAGGGGACTAGTGCCTGTGTTCTGGTGGATGAGGCTGGATCTTGTCTTTCCGGTGGGAAGTTCCACATCTGGTGGTGTTTTGTGGTGTCTGTGGCCTTATTTTGATTTTAGGCAGCCTCTGTGCTAATGGATGGGGTTGTGTTCCTGTCTTGCTAGTTGTTTGGCATAGGGTGTCCAGCACTGTACCTTGCTGGTCATTGAGTGGAGCTGGCTCTTGGCGTTGAGACGGAGATCTCTGGGAGATTTTTGCCGTTTGATATTACATGGAGCTGGGAGGTCTCTTGTGGACCAGTGTTCTGAACTTGGCTCTCCCACCTCAGAGGCACAGCCCTGATGCCTGGCTGGAGCACCAAGAGCCTGTCATCCCCACAGCTCAGAATAAAAGGGAGAAAAAAAAGAAAGAAAGAAAGAAGAAGATAAAATAATAAAGTTATTAAAATAAAAAGTAAAAAAAATTTTTTTTAAGTAAAAAAATAAAAAACAATAAACAAAAACGTACAGACAGAACCCTAGGACATATGGTAAAAGCAAAGCTATACAGACAAAATCACAGACAGAAGCATACACATACACACTCACAAAAAGAGAAAAAGAGAAAAAAATATGTATATCGTTTCTCCCAAAGTCCACCTCCTCAATTTGGGATGATTCGTTGTCTATTCATGTATTCCACAGATGCAGGGTACATGAAGTTGATTGTGGAGATTTAATCCGCTGCTCCTGAGGCTGCTGGGAGAGATTTCCCTTTCTCTTCTTTGTTCGCACAGCTCCCAGGGTTCAGCTTTGGATTTGGCCCCGCCTCTCCGTGTAGGTCTCCTGAGAGCATCTGTTCTTTGCTCAGACAGGACGGGGTTAAAGGAGCAGCTGACTCGGGGGCTCTGGCTCACTCAGGCCGGGGCGAGGGAGGGCCATGGAGTGTGGGGCGAGCCTGTGGTGGCAGAGGCCGGCATGATGTTGCACCAGTCTGAAGGGTGCCGTGCGTTCTCCTGGGGAAGTTGTCCCTGGATCATGGGACCATGGCGGTGGCGGGCTGCACAGGCTCCCCGGGTGGGAGGTGTGGAGAGTGACCTGTGCTCGCACACAGGCTTCTTTGTGGTGGCGGCAGCAGCAGCCCTAGTGTCTCAGGCCCGTCTCTGGGGTCCGCGCGGGTAGCCGCGGCTCGCGCCCATCTCTGGAGCTCCTTTAAGCAGCGCTCTTAATCCCCTCTCCTCGCGCACCAGGAAACAAAGAGGAAAGAAAAATTCCCTTGCCTCTTCGGCAGGTCAGGACTTTTCCCGGACCTCCCGGCTAGTCGTTGCACAGTAGCCCCCTTCAGGCTGTGTTCACGCCGCCAACCCCCGTCCTCTCCCTGGGATCTGACCTCCAAAGCTGGAGCCTCAGCTCCCAGCCCCCGCCTGCCCCGCAGGGTGAGCAGACGAGCCTCTCGGGCTGGTGAGTGCCGGTTGGCAGCGATCCTCCATGCGGGAGTCTCTCCGCTTTGCCCTCCGCACCCCTGTTGCTGCACTCTCCTCTGTGGCTCTGAAGCTTCCCCCTCTGCCACCCCGTCTCTGCCTGTGAAGGGGCTTCCTAGTGTGTGGAAACCTTTCCTCCTTCACAGCTCCTTCCCACTGGTGCAGGTCCTGTCCCTATTTTGTCTGTTTTTTCTTTTTTCTTTTACCCTACCGAGGTACGTGGGGGAGTTTCTTGCCTTTTGGGAGGTCTGAGGTCTTCTGCCAGCGTTCAGTAGGTGTTCTGTAGGAGTTGTTCCACATGTAGATGTATTTTTGATGTATTTGTGGGGAGGAAGGTGATCTCCGCGTCCTACTCCTCCACCATCTTGAAGCTTCTCCCTGTTTGCTCTTTTTAATGGTGAGAGATAGATGGAGAGAATGAATGCTAGGCTTGGCTGCTTGAATTCCTTAGTGACCATTTTGATAAAAATTCCTGCACGAGATGCATCTGATCTTTTAATTCTGAGACATCCAGCTCTGTCCTGGAGGCAGTTTTGGAGCAATGATCCAGGGGCTTTCTAGGTCACTATACCTAATTTACCATGGCAGAGACCCTCAGAGCCTGCCAGTAGTCTGTGGGATCAGCTGTATTTCTCGGTCTCCCTTGCAGTTGGGTTGAGACCACATGGCCAATGGGATGTGTACAGAAGTGACATAGGCTATTTCCAGGCCTGACCCTTCAGTAAAACCATTATCTTTAGCTCCTCTCTCTTTTCCCTCCCATGGTGACCCTGGAGGCCATGTGTTCCAAATGATTTAGCTACAAGGTAGAAGAGCCTGTCCTGCCTGTGTCATGAGCAGGAAATAAACTTTCGTTTTGTTGAACCACTAAGATTGTCTATGGCAACATTACTTACTCATCTGTTACTAAATCCAAAATGGAGAAAACAAGATAGGGGAGTGAATGTGGAAAGAAAAGTGAGTTGGAACCCAGGAGAGATGTGTGATGGTTCAGTGGGACCATGTTCTTCCAAGTGTGATCTGTAGACCACTAATGGGAACTGAGCACATGTAAGTGATAAATGGAAGAACACTAAAAATTTTAATAGGCAAGCATTTATTTGACTATGTATTAGAAAAAAATTTTACCTGGCATGTATGTCTACCCTGTAATTTCATAGATAGTTTTTGCTTAGTATTCAATTAGAAGTAGACTTAGAAAAACATTAAATAACAAATACACAAGTGGTACATAGGGATGGAATAAAAATGTGAAGGTGGCAATAACTAAAATTTAGGGACCATGAAAATAGGCCATAGGAAAATAAAGGAGGCTTGGAGTATATCTCTGAAAAGAATAGATAGCTGTCATGGCTTTTGCTATAGGAAAGTCATATAATTAGCTCTAAAATCCTGGGAGTTAAGGGGGACCTAAGATGATCAGCTCCTTGTTGCCTTTATAGTGATGTCCAGCTTCTTCAGCCTGGCCTCCAAGACCTTCTAGATGTCTAGCATCTAACAGTAAACTTGACTTGCCAGTTTAATTTCTATTGGCCACTGTACAGCTTAATTCCACTCAACTTGTAAGCCACAGCTCAAATTCCATCCTCCATGAAGCTTTACCTTATTGCCCCCCCCCAATAAAAATGATCTCACCCTCTTGAAAAGCCTTAGAGCACCTACTCCGTGTACCAACCAGACACACAATCCTGAAGTCGAGTTATTTGTATGAGCGTCTTGCCTTCCCATTTAAATTATAAGCTCCTGGACAAGACTGATCCTGTTCTTACAATATTTCTTTGAATATTACTTCCTGATAATTTTCAGTAACACACAATAAACATGTCTGTCATAATTTTTTGTTGTAAAGCATCTGTTTCTCATGCTTCAAAACTTTTCAAAGCACAAGCCAAGAATTGCAAGGTATAATAGAATCGAGCTGTCCTATGACATGAGGATAATTTAGTGAGCTTTCTGTTTGAAGAAACTTCTAGGCTCTAAGGAAGATATCTATTGGGAGTGTCATGAGGTTTGCTGTTACCTGGCTTATTATAATGTTCATGTTGGTGAAATGTTTTCAGGCAGGATGTTAAAGTAATGGTAGCTGCTGAAGCAAGTAGACTTCAAATTAAATAATAGAATTTGACTTCCCACTTCTATAATAATAAAAGCAAGTCAGCTTTCCTCAACATGGTTATCCAGAAACCAAGGCTCCTTTCATTGCACGGCTCAGCCATTCTCTAAGCCGTGTCATCATTTGCATCCGACTGGCATGTGAAGAATGTGAAGTGGGTATTCCCACTTTTAAAAGACTCTGATTAGTAAATGAGATCTATGATTCCACCTCACAGTCCATGGGTGAAAACTAGTCACACAGTCACATCTAGATGTCAAGGGTCCAGGAAATGTGATCCCTTGATGCTTCTGATCACAATTTAAAATTATGGATTGGAGAGCGAGAATTCTGCGTGGACGGCTGAGTATCTCCGGCACACAGCTAGGTCAGCGCACCAGCTGCCTTCCAAGTTTAGCCACCACTTCATCTGATTTACAAGGAAATGTGGAAGAGTTTGTGAAATAATGGGAACAAGGAGGAAAGCAGTGGAATAAGATAAACCGAGAAAGAGTGAAACAGAAACAAAGCCCATGTAGGTCCCTAATCGATTGTCTTCATCTTTTTAGGAGATGAAGAGAGGCTAGCACAGGTGCCGGAGCCCAGGTATGCTGAATTCTGGAATGGGGAAGCATGGGTGGAGGTTGGCTCTTCTGACCTGCGTGCTTCTAAGAGTTGCTTTGGAATACCAGCCAGGTGGAGGAGTCAAGTTGCCAGGCGCTTCCATCTGGGCTCCTGGCCAGTTTATGCTGCTTCCTCAACTACTGGATGTCGGAGAGAAGAACCCATAGGCTGGCTTTTAGGTAGAACACTTCTTTTTTTCACTGGATTTTCACTTGTTCTCTTATTTGAACTTTATAATAATTTGGTGTAATAGAGAATATTACCATTTAATAGGGTAGAAAAATGAGTCATGGAAATGCCCCAAGCTCCCACATGAGTGTCTGAGTCAGGACTAGACCCTTAATCTTCTGACTCTAGATTCAAGGCCCATTTCATTGCATCGCAATCTCCCCTCGGGTAAATACTTGGCTTTAGGTTAAAAGGAGAAAGAAGTAGGTCAATTCTGTCCTTCAGTCTTCCAGGTTCTTTTTTCTATGAACTTTTGCTCTCTCAGTTTCCTAATTTCAATCCAGACTTGCTCTGATCCCCTTGGGTATCTTTTCTAGAGGCACTGGCATCTTTTTCTAGGCTAAATAGAAGGAGATGTGGCTCTATTAGTGGCATCCCGTGGGAGGATATCGGTGAGCATGAGGGCCTGTTGCAGCACCTGTGAAACACAAACAGTCACATGCTCCATAAAGCAGTCCCAGCTTCAGCCAACATCGCCATAACCATCGCTTCTTGCCAGAGCATAAATCATACAAATCAGATTTTACAGCTGTGAAGGCTTTTAGAAATCACCCAATCTAGCTATTTATGTTTGGGTAATAAATATATGAGTACTTGAAAAAATGCTCACTCCCACTAGTGATCAGAGCAATGCAATTAAAACAAGAAAACAGAGCTTCCCTGGTGGCGCAGTGGTTGAGAGTCCGCCTGCCGATGCAGGGGACACAGGTTCGTGCCCTGGTCCGGGAAGATCCCACATGCCGCGGAGCGGCTGGGCCCGTGAGCCATGGCCGCTGAGCCTGCGCTTCCAGAGCCTGTGCTCCGCGACGGGAGAGGCCACAACAGTGAGAGGCACGCGTACCGCACAAAAGCAAAAAAACAAAAAAACAAAAACCAAGAAAACAAAGTTTTCCTCTTTCAGGCTGGCAAAAACAAAACCATATTCAGTGTTAGCAGGGAGGTGGGAAAATTGTCTCTCTCATACTCTGTTGGATGAGTATGGCTTGGTAACAACCTTTTGGGGGCAGTCTGGCACATTTCAAAGCAAAACTTGAAATAATAAAAAATTAAAAAGCCATTTAAAAGGCAAGAATTTAAATAGCAAAATACTTAAAAGCAAAAATTAGATGGACATAGCAATTTCAAGTGCAAGAAAGCCTATATCTATGGAGGTGCACAAAATTAGGTGTTCATGAATGATGATTGTGATTATGAAAAAATGGAGAACATCTAAATGTATTTCCATAGAGGGAGTGCTAAATTAATTATAGAAAATCTATGTTGCTTTATTGTGGAATTTTGTGTAGCTTTTAAATAGAATGAATTAGAAATATAAAATGGTACACCTGCTTTGGAAAATACTTGGCAGTTCCTCAAAAAGTTAAACAGAGTTGCCTAAGATCTAGCAGGATATAACCAAGAGTATTAAAAACCTATGTCCACACAAAAACTTGTACACAAATGTTCGTGGCAGCATTGTTCATGGTAGCCAACAAGTGGAAACTACCCAAATGTCCATCAGCTAATGAATGGATAAGCAAAAGGTGGTATATCCATACAATGGAATGTTATTCAGGCACATACAGAAATGATGCACTGATTCATGCTACAGTGTGGATGAACTCCGAAACCATCATGCTAAGTGAAAAAAGCTGGACGCAAAAGGCCATGGATTGTGTGATTCTATTCATATGAAATGTCCTGAAGAGGCAAATCCATAGAGACAAAAATATATTGATAGTTTCCAGGGACTGGGGAGAGGGAAGAAATGGGAGGTGACTGCTAATGAATACAGATAGAGTTTCTTAGGGCAGTGATGAAAATATTCTAGAATTAGGTCGTGGTGATGGTTACATAACTTTGTGAACAATTTACTAAAAACCACTGAGTTGTAAACTTTAAAAGGGTTAATTTTATGGTATGTGAACTGTATCTCAAAAAGAAAAGAGAGATCTGTTTGTCTGAATTAGAGGGTGTCCCTGATACATTGTAGGATTCAAGAACAAGTTGTTGAACAATATATAGTTCATTTTTTTATTGGAGCATAGTTGATTTACAATGTTGTGTTAGTTTCAGGTGTACAGCAAAGTGATTCAGTTGTGTGTGTGTATTTATATATATATATATATATATATATATATATATTCTTTTTTATTTAAAAAAATGTTTAACATCTTTATTGGAGTATAATTGCTTTACAATGATGTGTTAGTTTCTGCTTTATAACAAAGTGAATCAGCTATACATATACATATGTCCCCATATCTCTTCCCCCTTGCGTCTCCCTCCCTCCCACCCTCCCTATCCCACCCCTCTACATGGTCACAAAGCACCGAGC
>RJWK010014348.1:24715-37892 GCA_004363435.1 Platanista minor
CCATTTTTTTTTTTTTTAGATTCCATTATAGATTCTTTTCGCTTATATGTTATTACAAAATATTGAGTATATCTCCCTGTGCTATACAGTGGGTCTTGTTGGTTGTCTATTTTATACGTAGTAGTGTCTATATGTTAATCTCAAATTCCACATTTATCCCTCCCCCCTTCTCCTTTGGTAACCATAAGTTTTTTTTTCTGTGTCTGTGGATCTTATATAGATTATTTTTATCACATAACAAAACAAACTCTATCAATTATGGTCCAACCAGAAAAATAAAACGTCCTATAAATATTTAAAAGGAAGAGAATTTAATGCAGGGAATTGATTAAAAAAGTGAAAAGCACCCCTACATTGGAGAGGCAGGCCAAGGAGACAGTATCACCAGAGTCACTTAAGTACATGGTGGGTCTGTCTCGTGGGAGCTGAAGCCATGGAGGAGTTGCAGCCATTACAGAGATGCCGCAAGAAGCACGGTGAGGCAGAGAAATAGCTTCGCCTTCTCTCCTCCTCCTACCGTCCAATCTTGCCTTATCATAACCTATTGGTCATATGTACTCAGAAGCCAGGGGGAAAGAGAGCCTGAGAAATGTAGTTCCCTGAAGTACAGAATAGAGCAGAAGAGGACAGGGAGTGGCTATGAAAGGAAACAGGCTGTTGACCTACACACTCTATCCCTTTTGCAACCTGGCATCCATTCTCATCTGCCTGACATGAAGCGTGTGTCATATAAGCCAAAAATGTTCTCGCCATCTCAACAAGGGGAGACCCAAAGTCCCTTCATTGTCACTATCCACTTCAAGTGCATAACTTCCGGTTGATATGATCCTTCCCAAAGGTCTGGATGTGACGTCTCATAGTCTGGTGGTCTACTGATGTAGTTGTAAGCTTAAACACCTCTGACACTTAGTGTAAAACATAAGAAAAGAGAACAGGAAAATGGAAAAAAAAATTGAACAATAGAAATATACAAAACATTCACAGCTGCTAAAGCTATAATTTCTGTCATTGGTCACGAGACACAGTTGATGTTTATCTCTTCCTCCTTCCTCCACCCATTCCCTGTCACTTTGCTGTTAGCCAGCGTTCCACTTGGTTGGGGTTCTTGACCCACTGGGGTGACTAAAATCAATTCCTGGAGGCTCTGAGTCTTTAGTGGCTATGCCTTTCTTGGTTCGCTCTATTCTTCTGTTGATTTTTATTTGGAAGTAATAAGAGGCACCTAAGATTATCCCTGGGCTCCAACGATGGCCTCTTTGCCTCCACTGTGTAGTAGCAACCCAATTTCCCCTTGATAATTAAAATCAACCCCCTTCTCTGTTGATCCAGTAACATGCGGAAATCCCACTAGCTAGCTGGCAGTCTCCCCTTCCTCTTCCCTGTGGAAGCTATCATCCCTTGGGAACACCTCCAAGATTGCAGGGACTGTAAGCAAATCTTTGCGAATGGGTATCATAGTGAATGGGGTCAGTCCTCGTCTCTTGGTCCCCAGACCCGTGTGTTCTGACTGAAGAAGAAAGAGCACCATTTATTTGAGTTTAAAGCATGTATTCCATCCTATAAGGCAGTACCCAGCCTCATAGGGTGTGATCTCCCATCTGGTACTGTGATGGGGTCTGTAACAAGCCATTTTATCAGGCCAGCTACTTCAGGGCAATTGAGGTATGTGTCAAGGCCAGTGAATTCCATGGGTGTGAAGCCACTGCTGTACCCCCTTCACTCTAAAATGTATTCCTTGTTCAGAATGTCATGTGAAATACCATCACGATAAATGAGGCATTCCCTAAATCCATGGACAATGGTACTGACAGAAATATGCAAAGTTCATTATAGCAGGGAAGTTTGGGCATCTTGATGTAATTGAATGTAAGCCGTTGAATCCAAGGCTAAGTCAACCAGTCAAGGAAACTGTTGAAGCTATTTCTAGCTGCATGAGCTAGAACATTGTCTGGAATCTTGAGTAAGTGTATCCTTATTGACAAATTCAACCTTATCTAATTTTATTTTCTATTCTTAGGCTTAGAATCTGCTTGTGCAGCTGTTTTCCAGGTTCCTGCTCGTAAGAATTAGCAAGAGCATATACTTCCTTTGGTGTATAGGATGTCTTTTCCCAGAATACACCTTGCATTTCTCCCCCTACAGTGGGATTGGATTCTATTTATTGGTCCAGAGGCAATAAGAACTAGTAGGAATGGGTCTTGAGAATAGTAGCCCATTGCAAAAGTTGCCTAAGGTAGGATCATTACATTACATTACACTGACTTTAAGCAAGGGAAGGCTAGTTTCCAGAGATAAGGGAAGACGGACTGCCTCCAAGGTTCTAAGTGTTGTCAGACCATTCAAATATCCCCCTCTCAAGGCTTGGGATCCCACTCCTTTACAACTAATGCCCTGACGTTAATATATGAGACACGGCTAGGTTTTGTACTCAGCTTACAGTGTTATTCTGTAACGTGTACTCTTTGATTTGGGACCAAATCTTCAGACATGTCTAACCAGTGGCTACTAGAAATAAGAGATGTTTTTAAAGACATCAAAGCAGCTCAGTGGTTCTGTGCCTGAGCTTATAATTTCCTTCCTGAAAGCTCTTAGAACCTTTAGAAGCAGCTGGCCACCTAACAGCTTACACCAGTTGAGTGCAGGAGTCATTTGATTTCTCAAATCCTTGTCTTAACTGGCACATGATCCCAGGCAATCTTCAGGTGATAATTTAAGTGAAGATGTTGCCACTGCATGTGAGATATGACTTTCATTTGCAAGGAGATCATCAGTACATCCATGCTCTAATAGGCCAGCAACCAAAACCAGAATTCTATTTTGAGAACCTGTTTTTTAAAACTATTACAAGAGCTATATCAACCAGGAGAATAAGAAACTTCACTAGAACTTAGAATGATTCTACAATAAGGTGAATATGCTTGATGCTATTGAACTGTACACTTAGAAATGGTTAAGATGATTTTATGAGTGAACCTAGTACAGAGAATTGGTTTCAGGAGACAGAAGAACAGAGGAGCAAATAGAAGACCTTGAGATCATCTAGTGACTAGCAGCAGCAGGAAGCTGCCACCATCCCTCTTCTAGAGGGACAAGGAGAGAAGACAGTACTGATAGGCCTTCAGAATCAGGGTCATACTCCAGAGATGAACCTGGGAGACCTGTCACGTGGGTTCTGAGACTATGGAGGAGATGCCACAGGAAGCAGATGAAGGCTTCTTCCTGCTTCCTATCCTCCAGCCTTCCACCAGAGCCTTCATTGGCAAAGCTTCCCACAGGTACAGAGGCAGAGCAGGGGAAGAACAAATGGGCAGTTGATCTGCACGCAAGCCTCTTTGCAGGTATGTATAAATGCACAGGAGAAAGTCTGGAAGCATATAGTCCAGTAACAAAGTAGATTGCATCTCTCAGGAGGACACAACCACTTCTAGACAGCCCCTCCCCTGGAGCAACTCCTGCCTTTGAGGAGAGGGCCCCCCAGAGCTCCAAGAGCAGAGGTAGCTCTGGGCAGACAGACGCAGTCAGCCAACAGCAAGTGGTGAGAAGGTCTGGTTCCTCCAGTCAAATGGGTCATGACACTGTCTTCTGTGATCCAGCTCTGCCCCAGGAGGAGCAGGGTGGGCAGGCCAACAGAGCCCAAAGCAGAAAAGGAAGGCAGCTCTGCTGAATGGTGAGTGGTGGTTTTACGGGAGCAGTGGCTGGGAGAAGATTGAGGGCTGGAAGGGGTGTGGGGTGCGAAGGCTGAACATAGACCCACCCCTGTTAGTGCATCGAATCCTCAGGAGGAAACAGGCAGCGGGGAGGCGGGGCAGGAGTCCGGAAGCCTCAGAATATTTTGGCTCACCTTATATTTGACTATGTCAGTTCCAACATGTTACTTCAAGCTGGCAGTCGACAGTGCTTTTCACAGCCACACAAATCAAATATTCTATTAGGTGGATGCAGAGCAGTTATGAAGGGGCCCTCCTCGGGGAATTGGATGCATCACTCTTGTCAAATTGGTGCTTTCCTGTCAAGTAAGCACAAGTCTGGCCACAAAGGCTCGGTTATTTCCTGACCCAGACTCGACCACGAGGACAGTGGCGAAGGTGCCCTTGTAAACTCCAGCCTTTGTTCTGTGTAGATCAGCACTCTGCCTTCATTGAATTATGCAAATATTCATGTTTTTGTATAACAATGAGACAGTTGCTTAAATAGAATATATATATATATTTTTGGTGGCTCTTTGTCTGCTGTATATAAGGGGTCAAGAGCAAGGCAACCCTCAAATACTTTGCAGTCTTGGGAGTGCCCAGTACAAGGAAGGGTCTGAAGAACAGGAAAGACTCCTCTCACTTTGACAGGCCTGTGGGATCCCTCCAGGGGCTTAATTACTCTGGCCCTGTGCTCCTCTGCTTCTGGCCAGGAGCTGAGGTGAGCGCAGACGCTTACACGGTCTGGAGGTGTGCCTTCCCATCCTGGCCCCAGTTTGGAGGGGCAGCGGCTGGTCCCTGGGCCCCTGGAAGACCGGGAGAGTCATGGCCCAATCTCCCCCAAGCCCACGGTGCTGGGCCACCGAGGCCAGCCACTGAGGCCTGCCCATCTGCCACCCTGCCTTGGTTTTAATGAAAACTGTCCATGTGTTGCTGCTTATTCTTAATTATCTGCTCTGGCCTGGTTGGATGACATGTTTATTTTGTGGCTGCCAGACTGGGAGAGATGGCTCTTTCATAAAGAATCACACCCCTTTCAAGTTAAGTTTCCTTTTTGCCCATCATTTGTTTTTGCAAACATTTCAGGATTAATTGAACACTCTTCCCCCTTCCAACCAAAACACATGCTCGCCTCCCCTGCGCAATATGGCAATCTTGGCATTTGATCATCTCTGCACGCTTTCATTTCTGAGTCCCCAGTGCTGACAAAAGACTGGTCTCAAGTAACCTCAGGCCGCTGTGTTGGAGAAAATTGAGTTTCACTTCAGATTAGCCTCTTCAGTTTCTGTCTCTGAAAAGCTCATTTTCTATAAATCTAGGTTTGGGTATCTGCAGGCTCACCTTGAGCCCGCAACTGCCTATCTTTTGCTCATCTTTTTAATTATAACTATGGGTTTGGAAGCTTCATAAAATATGTCATGTTTTGAGTAAGGGAAGAAGAAGGAAAGAGTCAGCTCTGGGCAGACTTTAAAAAGTATCAGGTAAAAATTGTTCTTCTTTAACATGATTTCACTATTAAGACTCTAGTGGACAAAAACAGCTAGGAATTGAAGTGATTGTCTGTTTTATTTCTACTACTGCACACCTCATTTTTAAAGGCAAAACAAAGACAAAAAATTCTTTATCAATTCCATTATCATCCTCTTTCTCCCTCTAGGGTTGCTTAATCCTGGCTGCTCAGAAGAATCACCCGGGGTTTAAAATTTTGACCGTATGTGTAGTTGTAATAATGGCCTCCCAGAGATGTCCATGTCCTAATCCCTAGGACCTGGTACCTTCCCTGTGATTAAGTTAAGATCTTGAGGTGTGAAGTTGTCCTCGATTCTCCAGGTGGGCCCCAGAATATAATCGTGGGGGTCTTTAAAGGTGGCAAAAGGGAGGCAGAAGAAGAGAGTTACTGTGGAAGAAGCAGAGAGAAGCAACACTGCTGGCTTCAAAGGTGGATGAAGGGGGCCTTTAGAAGCTGCGAAAGGTAAGAAACCAGATTTTCCCTGGAGTCTCCAGAAGGAACAGAACTCTGCTGACAGCTTGGGTTTAGTCCAATGAGACCCCGGAGGACTTCTGACCTACAGAACTGTGAGATACATTTGTCTTGTATTAAGCCACTAGGTTTATGGCCATTAGTCCCAGCAGGAAGAGAAAACTAACACTTCATGTAAGTTTACCCTTGGAGAGGTGGCCCCAGGCATCGGTAAATGGAAGGGCTCTTCAGGTGGTTCTTACGCCGTGGGATGGAGTGCCCACGGGCAGTGCTGTGTCCATGTCCTCACACCTCCTTGACCGTTGGCCCACTGCAATCTGGCCGCTATTCCCATCAATCCTCTGGACTCTTCTCACACACCAGCCACCTCTTGTTGACAGATCAAGTGGACAGTACTCCCTCCTATGTTACTCAGTGTTTGACAGCACTGGCCATTTCCTCAGACACCAATCATCTGTTTTTCTTTCTTACCTCATGGTCATCCTCGTGATTCTCTTGGCTACTGCTGTTCTTCATCTCAATCCTTAAGTGTTGATGCTGTGAGGGTTCCATCCTAGGGTCTACTCTCTTCTTGCCCTGTATACTATTCCTGGGATGTTTCACCTATCACTTTGGCCTCTATATGGTGATGGATACCTAACCTAAATCTTTTGGCTATTTATCTTTCCTAACTTTCAAAACCATATATTCAACAATCTACTTCAAACTCAGGATGTCCAACGTCAAACTCACTTCCCCCACCTTAATTCCCTTCCTCTGTATGTGGCATTCTTTTTATTTATTTATTTATTTTATTTATTTTTATTTTTGGCTGTGTTATGTCTTCATTGCTACATGCGGGCTTTCTCTAGTTGTGGCTAGTGGATCTACTCTTCGTTGCAGTGCATGGGCTTCTCGCTGTGGTGGCTTCTCTTGTTGAGGAGCATGGGTTCTAGGCACACGGGCTTCAGTAGTTGTGGCTCGCCGGCTCTAGAGTACAGGCTCTGTAGTTGTGGTGCATTGTCTTAGTTGCTCCGAGGCATGTGGGATCTTCCCGGACCAGGGCTCGAACCCGTGTCCCCTGCATTGGCAGGTGGATTCTTAACCACTGTGCCACCAGGGAAGCCCCTGTATGTGGCATTCTTATCTATGCAGCAACTAAAGCCAGAAACCTGGAAATCATCCTGTCTCCTCTCACTCCCTCACCTCCTCCTCTCCTAAGTCTAATTAATCACGTCTCTCTATCTATTCAGTATCATCCTGGTTCAGGCTACTTTGATCTCTCCCTGAATTATTGTGATGGCCAAAGCCACTTCTCAAAAATAAAAATGTCATAACTCTACATAAAACATTTTAACATCTCCCTCATCCTCAGGAATGAACTCCAAGCTTTTCACTTGCCTTCAAGACATAGCGTCACTTTATTCCTGTTTTCCTGTCTAACACCATCTCCTCCAATTCTTGGCCTCTTTATCCCCACCCAACTCTGTGCCCCAGCCATCGTGAACTACTTTAGTCATCTAAGTTCACCACACCTCCTCTTGTCCCAGACTTTGTACATGCCTGTCTCTCTTCCTAAACATACTCTTTTCTCACTCTGAGACTAGCTACATCTCCCCCATGCCTCAGTCTTGGCTCAGCTGTTGCCATGGATGTTGGTCATTTTTTGGCTGTGTTCACCCTTCCTTTAGTATCTTGATTGCCTTCTGGAGAATTAACCCTTTTTTCTTCTGTGTATCCTTGGCTAGATGGTAAACCCAAATGTCTGTCCATTATGACAGAACCTAAAGCGTGTTAGCTCCTTTCTCTCATGGCCTTGGTACAATCAGGTAGATGATCTGTGACCTAAGCTGATCAATCAGATGCTTTTTTCCAGGACTTTGAATCTCGAATAAATAGTGCCAAGATGAAAGAAATTGGGATTCCTCCATGCCAGGAGCAGGGTTATGACTGGACTGTTCTGGCTCAGAGACCCTGCCTGGGTTCCTATTTCCTGACCCTTCAAAACTGCTCCGATTTCTGTCTCTTTATAAGCCTGTTTCTGCAGCTATTCCATTGATTCTATTGGTATCCAATATCCTTTCACTAAATTTCTTTATTTTTTAAGTTAGAAAGAGTTCATTTCTGTTCTTTTTTCATCTATAAAGTTATTCAATGGCTCCTCAGCCCTCGTCTGGGCATATTCTTATAGTAGTTACTACTGTACAATGTATTAAAATATGACTTCTCTGTTTCTCCTACTAGATCATAAACTTCTTGAGGGCAGGGACAATACTTTGTTCATTATTCTACACCCAGAGCAAAGCACAGGGTCAGGTACATAGTAAACATTTAATAAGCAATTGAGGAATGTGTGAATGCAATTTCATTCTCTGATAAGAATACAATAAATGTGGAAAAGGCTTATGGTACATGGATTCTAATGTTTCCCAAACTATTGCCAGCTAATATAAATTATCACCAGAAAGTTTCATTAATGCTTTCTCTGCCCAATGACAATGACAAAAACATACAGATCATTGTGCAAAGCCCAAAACAAACTAAAAATACCAGAACAAGGACTTCCACTTTCAAGAAGATGAAATAGACATACTTTTCCCTTTTCTCCCACCTAAGTACAACAAAAATCCTTGGAAAAACATCACTCAGCAAAACCACAGTGAGGTATTATCTCACACCTATTAGAATAGCTATTATCAATTGGTATTGATATATATACACTAATATGTATAAAATAGATAACTAATAAGAACCTGCTGTATAAAAAAATTAATAAAATTCAAAAAAAAATAATTACCTTAAATGTAAATGGGCTGAATGCTCCAATCAGAAGACAGAGTGGCTAAAGGGATACAAAAATAAGACCTTTATATATGCTGCCTATAAGAGACTCACTTCAGATCTAAAGACACAGAGACCGAAAGTGAGGGGTTGAGAATAATTACTCCATGCAAATGGAAATCAGAAGAAAGCTGGAACAGCAATACTTATCAGACAAAATAGACTTTAAAGCAGACTGTTATAAGAGACAAAGAAGGACACTGCAAAATGCCCAAGTGATCAATCCAAAAATATATAACAATTACAAATACATATGCACCCAACATAGGAGCACCTCAATACATAAGGCAAATATTAACAGACATAAAAGGAGAAATCAACAATAACACAATAATAGCAGACTTTAACACCCCTCCCTAAAAAACAAACAAACAAGAAATAACAAGTATTGGCAAGGAGGTGGAGAAAAGGGAACCCTTTTGCACTGTTGGTGGGAATGTAAATTGGTGTGGCCCCTATGGAAAACAGTACAGAGGTTCCTCAAAAAATTAAAAATAGAACTACCATATGATCCAGCAATTCCACTTCTGGGTATATAACCAAAGAAAATGAAATCACTATCTGAAAGCGATATCTGCACTTCCATGTTCATTGCAGCATCATTCACAATGGCCAGGACGTGGAAACAACCTAAGTGTCTATCAAAAGATGAATGGATATAGAAAATGTAGTATTTATGTGTACAATGGAACACTATTCATCCATAACAAAGAAGGAAATCCTGCCATTTGCAACAATATGGATGGACCTTGAGGGTGTTATGCTAAGTGAAATAAGTTGAAGAAAGACAAATACTATATGATCTCACTTATACGTAGAATCTAAAAAAAACAAATTTATAGAAACAGAGATCAGATTTGTGGGATGAGGGCTGGGGGGAATTAGAAGGTGATCAGTAGGTACAAACTTCCAGTAATAAGGTAAATAAGTTCTGGGGATGTAATGTACAGCATGATGACTGCAGTTAATATTACTGTGTTGTCTGTTTGAATGTTGCTAAGAGAGTAGATCTTAAAAGTCCTCATCACAAGAAAAAAAGGTGAGGTGATTGATGTTAACTGAACTTATTGTGGTCGTCATCTCTCAGTATATATGTATATCAAATCATTACATTGTACACCTTAAAATTATAAAATATTAGGTTTAAATTATATCTCATTAAAACTGGAAAAGAAAGTTATGAGATAACTGTAAAATGTAACAGTATGCATTAAAAATAATGTGTAATTAATCATCAAGGAAATGTAAAACCATAATGCAACACCACTACACACCCACACAATGACCAAAATGAAAGTGTTGATAAGGCTATGGAGAAACTGAGATTCTCATACGTTGCTGGTGGGAGTGTAAACTGCTACAGTCACCGTTGAAATAGGAAGTTTCTACCAAAGCTGAACATATACCTAACACTGTGAGTCTAAATAGATGGAGAGATATACCATATTTGTGGGTTGAAAGAATCAACATAATGAAGTTGTCATTTCTCCTTAAAATGATTGACAGGTGTCACGTAATTCCTATCAAAATCCCAGAAAAAAATTTTATAGATAAGATTATTCTACAACTTATATGGCAAGGAAAAAGGACTAGAATAGCTAAAACAATTCTGGGAAAGAATAAAGTGGGAGGACAGTTTGCATGATTTCAATATTTATACAATTATAGTAATCAAGATTGTGTGGTATTGGTGGAAGGTTAGAGCCATAGATCAGTGGAACAGAACAGAGAACTGTATAGCCTTTCCAACAAGTGGCCTTGGAACTTGGAGATTCATAGGCAGAAAGAAAGAAAATAAAGAAAGAAAGAAGGAAAGAAAAGAAAGAAAGAAAGAAAGAAAGAAAGAAAGAAAGAAAGAAAGAAAGAAAGAAAGAAAGAAAGAAAGAAAGAAAGAAAGAAAGAAAGAAGGAAGGAAAGAAAGAAAGAAAGAAAGAAAGAAAGAAAGAAAGAAAGAAAGAAGAAAGAAAGAAAAGAAAGAAAGAAAGAAATAAAGAAAGAAAGAAAGAAAGAAAGAAAGAAAGAAAGAAAGAAAGAAGAAAGAAGGAAGGGAGGAAGGAAGGAAAGGAAGAAGGCAGGAGGGAGGGAGGGAAGGAGAAAAAGAAAGAAAGAAAAATGAAAGAGGGAGGGAGGGAAGGAGGAAGGAAGGAAGGAAAGAAGGAAGACCCAAGTCTCACATCTTAATATAAAACTTAACTCAAAATGGATCACAGATGTAAATATAATGTGTAAAACTATAAAACATTTAAAAAACAAGGTATCCAAAAAGTCAATAGGTAAATTAAAATGGAATAGTAAAAATATTCAAATAATCCAAAAGAAGGCAGGAAAGAAGAAATGGAGGAACAAAACAGGTAAGATAGACAGAAAACAAATAATAAAATGATAGCTCTAAATCCAACCATATCAGTAATTAGGTAAAGTGTAAATTATCTAAACACATGGAGAAGCCCACTTTAAATATAAAGACATAGATAAATTAAAAGTATAGAAAAAGATATATCATGCAAACAATAATCAAAAGAGAGCTGGAGAGCTGGAGTGAATATATTAATATCAGACAAGGCAGACTTGAGAACAAGGAACATTACCATTACCAGCAGTAAAGGGGTAATGATAAAACTATCAATTCACTGGGAAGATATAATAATTCTAATTGTGTATTCAGGATTTGTTGCAGTTTGACAAAATAACTAGTTAGTTTTTTTTTTTTTTAAACAACCTTGGCGTTGTAGCCAGAGCCTAAAAAATTGAGTGTAGTGTTTATCAGAAATATAAAGTCACATTTATTGTTTCCTGCAATAGTTTCCAAAATGAATTCTTAGTTGTTTCTCAATCAATGAAACATCCCTTGGAAGCGTGTATTCTTCTGCCATGATACAGGGGAGGAATCTTGAGCAAATACAGCAAATGTCTTCTGACAGGCTGGCTCCTGATAACTCAGGCCAGGAGTGAGCAATCATAAATGACCTCACACTTGCTGACCTCAGTCCCAGTTTGCAGCACGCTGCCTTTCTACTTAATGAAAAACACACCTCTGGAAACCAAAGTAAAGGCCTTAGAAATTCTGAGATCCCAGCCCCCATAGCCTGCTCCTTACTGGCTGCAGGAAGCCTTGGTGGGTGGATCTTCTTCTAACCTGCCACTAGGAGGTGTTTCTTGAGTTTCCTTCCTTTACTGCATGGAGAGTCATTACCTGATTCTGATTCCTTCTAAATATATTTCCTCGGAAGGTAAGCGAGAAGTTATAGGCCAGTCTAACTACTGGATTTTGACCCATCTGCCAACTGTTTCTTTAAATAACAGAATAGAACATATGAAGGGAAATAAGTAACCAAAAAGATGTTGATAGATTGCTGCAATCAAGTAAACCCATGGGATGAAATTATCAGGAATAAACATCAAGTCCAATATTTATGCTTAAAAGATCACTTTTTATTGTAATCAGCATACAGGAGGCTATTGTAAGGAACCCTGAGGATACCCGTAGCAAGGTCATTATCTGAGAGTGAAGCTGGTAAAAATTGATTTAAAATGGATGAGGACAAAGAGTACACATGTATGCATACATCCACACAAGCCTGCAGACCAATTTCACTCATGACAATCAATGCAGAAATCCTAAATAAAATATGTGCAAACAGACAGCATATTAAAAGATTAATATTACATGACCAAAGGAATTTATTCCATAAATGCAAGGATGTTTCAGTATTTATTAATGTAGTTCCCATTAATGGATATAAATAGAAAAATTATATTATCACTTTTATGAGTGTTATAAAGGCTTTTGTGAAAATTCAATGTCTATTCTCTATTTTTCAAAAAGTTTTAATAGAATGGGAATCAGATATTATTCTATTGTGCCAAACCCAGCGTTATACAAAACAGGGAAGGAATAAGAGCGTTCCTGTTAAAATCAGGAACAAGGAACGGACACCCTATCACTGCTATTATTTATCATGGTCTGGTGGTGTTCTTCAGCACAACTGGAGAAGAGAAAAAAAAGAATGGTTTAAAAATCGAAACAGAGGACATAAAATTCTAATTATTAGCAGATAATCTAACTATTTGCCTCAAAAATCGAAGAGAGAGTAAGTTGAAGTACTGTTACAGTCAGGGAATTCAGTAGGATAACTGAACACGGATCATATATGGAAATCAATAGCTTTCATATATGTGAACTATAATCAATCAGAACAAGAGACCCCCCCCGAATAAATACAAAATGTATGAAATACTTATGAGTAAACTTAACAAGAAATGTTCAAGATCTATAGAAAGAACATTTTGAATACTCGTGAGGCTCACAAAAGGAGACAGACAAATGAACAGTATACTGAATTAATAGGGAATTGTATCATCATCAAGAAATTAATTCTCCCTAAGATATGCTAAAATTAAAATAAACTTTCAATAAAATGCAAACTGAAGTTTTTTGGAACTAGGTAAGCTAAATTTATATGGAAAAATAAATAACCCAGGAAAGCTAGAAAAATTTTAAAAGGAAACATGAGAGGAAATTGTCTTTACTAGATATGAACACATAATATTCAAAACAGTGTTAACACTACACAGTAAATAGACTAATGGAAAAAAAATAGTCTAGAAATAGACCCTCACACGTGGAGAAATTTATTGTGTGATAAACATGGCTTTTCAAATCAATGGGTGGGGGCTGAGTTTTTGG